>BPLR01015800.1:0-40750 GCA_021605095.1 Caerostris extrusa
GGTCATAAAATAAATTAATTTTTTTGAATCATAAAGTACACTTTCAATTTGTTGGAACCGAAATGTAACATTTTTTACACAATAAATTCAAATCACAATCATTCCAAACACATCCCGTAACCATCATAAAATAAAAGAAAAATATATTTAAGAATTTTGGATAAAAAGATAAGAGTTTTCCAAACATAACTCAGAATCATTTAAGAATTTCCTTCATTCTTTCACTATAAAATGAAGCACAATTCTTTTTTGTAGTTAGTTTCTTGATAAAAAATTGAAATATTGTGAGGCCCGTGAGCAAGACATTACCGCAAGGTGTAAGGCGTATATTACGTAGCTGAGGAGCTTACGTAGCAAATAAAATCATAAGAAATGAATATAACAAGTAATGATATTGTAATATAAAATGTACAATATAAAGTAGCGGAAATAATATATACATATTTCTCATTAGGGGTTTCACTGTAAGAAAACAGAGTTTTTCACAGATTTTCAGAGACCATCATCCATTTTTTTTTTCAAGTTTACATATATATATAAAAGAAGCATTTTTACTTAGTAGAGATACTATTTTTAGTCAATAGGTTCTAGTAAAAATATATAAAAATACAATTACTTATAAAATAAGATTTGATGCACAAGAAGATTTGAAAAATTAATTTAAAATGAAAAAGTTCATTTCAGATTAAACTGATGAAATTCCACAAGCTCACCCAAGCTCAGGCTTTTTGTGCACATACAGGGTATTCAAAATAAAGAAACACATTTTTAATTTTTTATTTACAAAAAATCAGTTCAATGGTAGGCCGCATATTACGCGTAAATGGATAGTTCAATGTTATGTTAAGCATTCAACGTGAACACTCTTTGCTGTGCAGCACAAACGTAGGAGTGGTAACATTTTCCTCATTTTGAATTACCCTGCTTAATAAAGTAAGGGAAAAGCTTTGTTTTTGCTCTGTAAAACCTTTGAAATGAAAATTGGTTAGTTCGAGGTATTTCCAAGCTTTTAGAACAAGTTAAAAATAAAAATTAAAAATTAAGAAAGTAATTATAGGGTTATTCAAAATATAATAGAAGGTGCACCAATTCGAGGCTTGTTCCATTACAAAATGGTACTAACGTTGAATAAGATAAGAAAATAAATTAGACAATATAACAAATTTAAACTTTTTTTCTCTATTCTTTGATGTGTAATATGTGACCCTTTAAAAATGTTTAAAATCGAAGATTAAATTAAATATTGTGTAAATAAAGATTTGAAATCTGCTATTCATTTCGAAATATCCTGTAAATTACCCGTTGCCGATATTCACACGGTAGCTTTTCGGTTCGATATCACCTCTCGGGCCTTACTTTGTTAAAACTTGAGGAATAATTTCAAATTCGATAAAAAAAATTTGAGGATTTACACAAATAGATTTAATTAATTTTTTATTCTATTCAAAACGTGAAGAAAAATTCTAAACACGGTGGCTTTCATTCAAAACGTATTTAAAAAAAAATAACAATTAAAATTACAATCAATCTTTAATTGCTTAATGAAGATTTAAAAAGCTTAAAATCAAAATAAAAAAGAAGCCATCTAATCAACAGATTGTCAAAAAAAAAAAACGCCATTAAAATTACGCTGATTAAAAGATATTTAAATATATTTTTATCTATTATTTAATGGGCTATTTTAGTAAAATGCAAACATAAAATGTTTTATTAAGAATTATCAAATTTATTTTCCAATTAACATTTTTTTATTACAAAAAAAAAATCTGATTGAGATAATATTAACTTTTGAACTGAAGTTTGGCAAATATTATATTAATCAGACTGAACTATGAAAAAAAATGCATTTACTTCCTCACGTGACTTAAAACAAAGTAAAACCATCAAACCAATTGCTGATTTCGTTCATTACTTAAAAATAAAGTAAAAAAGTAATTGCAATTTCGAATGACAAACAAAACTTAAGTGATAAGAATAAATTTATTCGCTCTTAGATTTCTGCTAACGATAATTCTGGGAATTGCCAACTACCTTTCGACTTTTTTTATCGTCATTTTATTTTTATTTTCGCCTTTTTATTAAAAGTTGAAGAAAATCTTAAGATCTCTGGTGTGCACTTTCTTTCTTTAATGATCTCTTTCAAACAAACTAATAAATTTGTTAAATTATATATATATATATATATATATATATATATATCCTTATTTATTATATTGACATTTCTTTTAATAAAAATTAAAAAGCACATTTTTATATCACACATGATACTTGTATTCCTTCTAGTTTTAATATTTTAAAAGGTTTTATAACTAGATGTATTTACTTCTTTTGCTACTATTAAAAAAACTTCGAATGGAAAATGTAAGAGTGATTGAAATAAAATTTACTTTCCTTTGGCAATTTATCAATTTTATGTATGTTTTTATTAGTTTATTTACTTATTTGAAATCTTAAATTTACAAGATGACGATCCCATAATATACAAAAACTGAAAACATAGTTTCATTGCAAATCATAAAAGTTTTGTATACAATCTTACAGTAACAAAAACATCACCAAATGATAAATTAATATACGAGCATAAAGATATTTAATATCAATATTAAAAAAGTATTATTTTTCTTATGAAATAGATACAACATATTATTTTTCTCATGAACTCGGGCCCATTTTAAAAATTCTGAGTTTTTATAATTAACTTTTAATTACTAAGTCTATTTAAAATTTAAAAAGAAAGCATTTAAGAGAATTGTGATTAATAAAATAGAGATGCCTTTTATTAATGATAATTCTCTTAAATTCTATCTGCAAATCTTACTGAACTTAAAGATTTATACTGTAAATGTAATTACACATTTCACTAATAAATAGGAAGAATGAAAAAAAAAAAAAGATCTTAAATCTTTCCCATGTTTTTGAAGTAAAAAGGTTTTGTTAAATATTTTCAAGAAATTAAGTACGGTCAGAAATGTATGCAAATAAGCAGGGTCAATAAATGACTAATTCAGAACTAAGTTCAGTAGAGTCACTGATTTGATTATTAATTTCAAAAATGTTAGATTAGAACGTACTTCAGTGCCATATGGGACACTTCTTGCGGTATTACATTAATAATTAAATGCACCGCGAATAATATAAATAACAATTTTGTTTAATAGCAACATTTAAATAGAAAAAAATATTGTATGCTTTTTTACAAATAGTGGATAAAAACTTTATAATTTCAGATAAATGTCAAAAACCGAGTACCTTAAAGATGAAAATTTTCTACTTAAGCAGCAAACAGATATGTGGAAAAAGTTAGCGTCCTACAGATGGGCAACAAGTGAACTGCGATACTACACATATACATTTTCCATTCAGTTTGAAAAAGCGCTAACAGGAGTGTTATATGGGAAATATTAAACCGCCTTTCCTCATCAATATCGAAACTTTCCAGCCTTCAGACTTGTTATTAACATCTCCAGCACTTACACGAAAGATTTAAATAATAGTTTTCCAACTAAGATCCTTTAACCCTAAGTCTCATGCCTCTCGTGTTCTTGTAGTACAGAAGAAAAAAGTTATATTTGCTGATAAGGCTTTTAAATGATTAGAAATTTAGTAATTTTGGAATTATAAACTTCAAATAAATATTATATATTCAAATTAATAAATATTCAAATAAATAAATATATTCAAATAAAATTTAAAAATTTTTATTTACTATATATTAATTAATTGTGAAATATATTCTATCATTAAAATAATAAATTCATTCAGTCAACTACACTCGCATGACTTAAGACAAATTGCGTAGCAAGGTAGATGATAAAAAATCAGAAAACCATTGTTCACTCTTTTCACAACTTAATTATGACAAATAATCTTAATTTAACTAATGCGGCCATTACATATCTTTTAAACATTATGTAACAATGTTAGCTACTTTTTAACATTACCTATATGCAAATTAATTCTTGCCTGAGACAATGTCAATATCCAACAACAAAAACCAGAGTTAAATGAGTGAAAACAAGATTTCCTGCATATATTCACAAAATTAAAATATCGAAATAATTAATTATTAAACTTAAATATTTAATATCTTGAAATTGTAACATAGAAATAAAGGTTAAGCAAATAAATATTTATTTGTATATAAATTAACGAAAAATACAATAGAAATTAATTACGTAATTATTTCATTTATAATTTATTATGATGTGTGAGCATGATGCTGTCTTGGTAAGAGATCAGTGGTGTCTCCAAAAAAAAGTTATAAAAAAGTGAAGCTATAAAATAAAAAATAACTATGAGTATAAGTTATTATTTAAGACAGATTAATTTTCTCTTGCAACACGAGAAATTTTCATTTTAAAAACTTTTATTTAAAATGAACGTTGAATTTGAGTTGATTTTATTTATGTGTGCTATAAAACTGGCATGAGATATATGTTGCTAAATATAATGATTGAACCATATTATGTCACTTGCCCTGTAGTTCATTTTGAACTGTTCTGGGCTTCAAATTATAAACTGATTATTGTTTCCTTATCCTCAAAATAGTGGTTAAGAATTAGTTTATGTCAGTAAAAGTTCATTTATTCATAACTTAACAGTCCTCAAGGGCCTCAAGATCAAGAGGGTCCTACATTCAAACGCATAAGCCTTCAAAAATTCCACATTGTCGCATACAGACATCAAACAATATTCAAAGAAAATATTCAAGTTGCCTTCCCTAATGTGGAATAAATCTTACGGCTGTTTCTCAGTTTAATAAACACTAATTGTATTGGAGAAAGGTCATTTTCAAGACTTAAAAATATCAAAAATCAATTAAGAAGCACAATGAGCAGACGAGGTTGTCTTCATTATTTTTATTTTATTTATTTTTTATTTTTTATTTTTTGCATCAAAAATGAAACCTTCAGAAAAATACATTTCGATGAACCTATAGAAGAATTCTGTGTAAAAAGTTTAGAAAGAAATTCTTCTAATCTACCATTTCGTTTTTAAATGTATACTTGGATTGAATCAGTTCTTAAATAAAATAACTATTAACATAAAATTTAATATGATATTCAATTTGATCTTTTCTATTTGTGATCTAGATTTTGTTTGAATAAAGTTCCATTTTTGGTTTATTTTAAACCTAAAATACATAATAATTCTACTTAAACTTTAGATAAAATTATTATGAAATAAATGTATCTGAATTAAATTTGCTTTAATCTTCAATGTATTGAATATATTTAATTTGATAGAAATTATGATAAGGGCCTCATAAGTGGAATAGCCTAGTGTCTCTTTTCATATAAATCCAGCCCTGCCCGTATGTATTTGTAAAACAAAGTATGTTCACACAGAATAAATTCAAATTCGTGAAATAATTTAAGTTTAAAGAAAAAAATTAACGTAATTTAACTTATTCAATTTGTATTGTTTCAAAGACACGAGTGAATGAGCTCTTAAAAAATTGAATTTTGTAGCATTGATTGAACTATGACAAAATGTTAATCTACAGGTTTGTTATGAATTTTTGCAAAGAAGAACGTGTGCTTCAATGAATCATTTAACAGCAGCTTTGTTGTCGTTTCTTATCCCACTTGGTAGATAACAACATCTAGATCAAGTCCAAGAACCCGTGTGGTCTCATCGGAGGAAAAAGGGGCAGCTTCTGTTCAGATGGAGCACCCGTACGTAGGAATCTGATTTGGCACCGTGTCGCTGGAGAAGGAGGGCAGTGCCTTCCTGAACGGCTTTTAGAGGAATTCCCCCTCATTTGCGTATCGTATGGGAGGAAACGCAGAAACTACAGGTAGTCCGACTCACGAAGCAAGATGCTGAACACCGCAAACGCCATCGAGTCTCCTCATTTTTGAAAACACTGTCTACAACACGACCGCCAAAGGATTTAACTCCGACCTAATGCTCACCAGCAGCGCACGTTGTCACTGAGCCACGAGCAGGGCAACAGTAGCTTTAAATTGATTCAAAAATTGCTTTGATTAGTTAAACATTTTTAAGAAATACATGTTTCATGTCATTTTTAATATAAATATTTATCGAAGTCTCTCCTCAATATCATTTTTCCTCTGTAATATATACCCCCTCAAAGGAATAGATAGTTTTCTAAAAGTAATGAAAAAGAATGATGGAACTATTGAAAATATTTTTTTTAAATATTTAAAAATTTATCAGTATTTTCTAGCGTCATGTCTTTGAATATCTTTAACGAATAACTATTTCAATTCTATGTATATTCTATAACTATTCATATGTTTAATATGTAAAATCTCTATAGAACATATGCTGTGCATCACAAATATTTTTATATAATTATGGCATCCATATAAATTTTAGATGTGGAATTTATTAAAAATTATACAAACCAGTTTCTTTGCAGCAATTCCGTACATATTTATTTATTTCATATTTTACATTTACATTATTGAATTTTGTATTACGTTTTATTTTTGATATTTTACATTTTAGTACATTTTTTATAACGTTATTTAGAACTGATTCATTCAAAGCAATAATACATAATGAAAGGACGAATGGTTTCACATCAGATTATTCCAATAAAATCTTGCACATTCTTACTAAAAAAAATGTTTAGGGTTTGATTAGATATCAACACTTTTCAATCGTTTTGTTATAGATTCTACTAATCTTCAGTAATTTCAAGTTCTAGTTTCTTTTCCTTCATTTTGCACTATAGATTTTAACTACTGATTGGAGGAAATATTTTTTTTTGTATTTTACTTTCAAATTCTTATCAAATAGGCTCTGTTGTGTTAAAAATATGATGACTGAGGTGGAGTTTTAGTGTTTTTCCAGTTAAAAAGTAATTAGATTCGAACGTTTAAAGCAGTATGCTTGAGATCGTTATCTTAATAGAATTTGATGTCATTCTGTAAATCAAGAATTAAAAAAAAAAAAAGATTTTAAATTTATTATTGAGATATTAAATATACTTACATTAATTTCTGATATTATCAATAAATTCGGACTTACTTATGTCAGGAAATAGCAGGTTTCTATAAAAAAACGTATAAAAAAACCTACGTATTTTTTTAAAATTCTAATTGTTAATCGTCTATCAAATTATCTTGTGTGATTTTGCTTCAATTCTTCAGATAATTTTGTTGGCATCTGACTCTTTATTTTATTTTACGCTGTTTTAATTTTATTTTATTTTAATAAATATTTAATAATATAAGGAAATATATTTGCTTGATCATGGTATTAAATGTATAATTAAATACTAAATTAAACCAAATGCATATTATATATATATAGTAGGAAATAATATAGAAATAATATAGTAGGAAATAATATAGTAGGAAATTTAAACTTCATATGAAAAATTCACTCTCAACCATCTAAAATGAATGAGAAGCAGATAATTTTTTTTTTATGAGTGTCTCAAACAGAAAACTTTTGGGAGTTTATTTAAGCTTCAAAATGCTATTTTAATATGAAAAAGTTCAGATTATACTGTTCTATACTGTGTTATTTGGAATAAACTGAAATTCTTTCCCTGTTACATTTATTTGAAGTTTTTAATTATGTCTGCTCTTTTTCTCAGTTATAATGGAAATCCCACGCATCAGAGCACTTTTGTGTGACACTGAATTTTTTTTTAAATTTAACAATGGTTAATTAAGTTTTTTAACTTCGTGTTTAAAATGGATAAGCTCTCTGAAATTTTAGAAAATTATTATTTTTTTTTACAAAGTTTTAACGAAATCCACTTCACAGTACCTGGTAAAAAAAAATTTGCACTGTTCTTAATAAAAATCTTTTTTAGAAAAAGTAATTTAACATTTTCTATGCTTCGAAGTAGTTTTAAAATACATTGATTTTTTTTTTAAATTTTTTAAAAAATATTAACATTTTATGTTACATATGTCTTCTTGTCTCTAAAGTTATTGAATTCTTGTTAAGCTCTTTAAAAACATTAAAAGTGGATTAAGTGTGACTGTCGACTAACAAGTCGATCGCGAGTTATGAATGCTGGTGAAAATAATTGCAATATTCATTTATATTGAAGCATAAATATAAATTCTCAATCAATAATATTTTTAAATGTTTTATAAAATTACTTTTACGTGGGTAAGAGTGTAAAAAATAAAGAAAATGGATATTATTTAGAAAAATAAAAAATCTTCTCGATCAACTAACAAACTAACTAACTATAAACAGCAAAATCTGTGGAGTTCGCTATCAAAGACAATATCATAGAACAGGGCTATCGAACTAAACTAAAACTTAAACTCAATTTCTGCTACACAATAAAGTAGAAGACTTTGATAAAAAAAACTCCAGAAAACTTGTAAAACTTTCAGAAAATTCATCAAAATGAAGTGAATATTATAAATGTGCTCTCGTTTTTCAAGGTTGGCGAAGATTATCGGATGTTTTTCACAATATTTCACGACATTGTCGCCGTATTTATCGCCGAGAGTAGGACTTTTCAGAGTTTTCTACTTAGTTTAATGTATAACTGGTAAAAATAATATTCTTTACACTATATTGTTACAATAATATTAGTTTTTAAATAGAATGAAGGTAAGGTCACGAATAGATAAAATCATGAAATAGTTAAAAGTGATTATAAGGATGATTTTTTTCTTCTGATTCAGGGACTACTCTCAATCAAGACCACGAATATCTTGGGCAACCATGGAGTCCTGGTTGAGTACTAAGCACTAAACTGAAAGATTTCTGTTCGAGCTTCAAATTCAAAACTATTCGCTTACTTTAGCACAATATGACCCATTCGAGTTAAAGTTGTGATAAGCGCTGATTGCGTGCAATAGTTCCAATTTGCTGATAATGTCTGTTGAAGTAACCGCTTTTAGGAACTAGAGCATTCGAGAGTAATTATGACAGCATTTAATATGTTTCATGTCATCAATCAAATTACCTGTTGGGAGGTTCTCTCTCATAGAATCCTCAAATGCGAGGATGTCACCTGTGAAGAGTAATGATCTCTCTTCACGACTTTACGGTGGGTTGTTCGCTATATACATAAAGCAGACACGAGACCTATCAATCTGTCGATATGTTAAATTTGTATTGAAATAATTTCAAATCATGTTTCTTTAAAAGTTGGTAAGAGAAACGTAATTTCTGGAAGATACAAAGTTATTACTAATTATTATGTAGCTTTGATTCTTCGAATGGATGTTCTCATTACAATGTATGGAAATACAAGCAATCGAGAAGATAAAAATTTAAAGAAAAACACGAAACGTATTTAAAAATCTTTGAGAATGAAATTCATTTTGTATTTAAACACTAATGAAACTATTTTTGAAAGCTAATAAAAATGACGATTTTCAGTTACTTACTTAGAATCCAAAAGAAAAAAAAAATCTACATTACGGACACTATTATATTCTCTTTGACAAAAGCAATAAACAGAAAGGAAAACAAAAAGAAAAACACTGAAAAGGAGAGCATAATATAATTTGTTTCTCTCTTAATGGAGACTGTCCTTTTATCACGCAATTTACTTTGCCAGAAAGACACACGCGCTGTCTCTATCAGATTTGGCAAAAGTTTTTTGGCGCCTCATTGAAACAGTTTTTCAAACATAATTGGCTCCGAAAAGTTTTTCGGGCAATTGAATTACGCTTCTGGTGGAATGATGTTCGTGGGAAAAAATGGGGGGTGAAATCAAGCTCGCCAATATTCAAAGTTCGTGCCAACAGATTAACATCTATTTTTGTTTAGATATATATTTTATTTGCTTTTTGTATCTCTTTTTGAGTAGGAAAACAGGAAATGAAACTCATGAGTCCTCCTTGAATTACTCTGTTTAGATTTCTTTTGATTATAGATATACTTTTTAAAACACTTTACAAATGTTATGGCAAGGTATCTAATTTGTTTTGTGATTATCATTTATTTCCTATTGCTACGCTTTTATCCAAATTTGAGGATGAGCAATGGGCAGCTCATATGGCTTCTGAAGTGAGAAAATTGGTTTAATATCGAGTCAAATGCTTCTGCCAATTATAAACACATATCTGTAGGACAGGAAGTAAGGCTGAAAGAAGTAAGATGGACGGTATTTAGTCTGCACTTTTGGTGTGTTGTAGCAAAACATGAGCGGGGCTCAATTCTTATCTTACTGGTAACTTGCGTAGCATACGTGCGATAGGGACCAATTTAAAATTTATAGTGATATCCATTACAGTCACTGCCTTCAGAAACTTCTCGATGTCAATTGTGATAACGTATTTAAAGCGTTTCGTATCGAAATCAGGTTAGCTAGTGACAAATTTTCTTTTTCACCAACACGATGCGTATATATATAACTTTTACAGATAAAAAAAAAAATCCGAAAAAGAAATTTCATCTCCTTTTTGGTGGACTATTTATGCACACTATACATAAGACGAACACAGGAACAGACGTACACAGACGCCAGGTTCAGCATCATTGTACAGATCTCGCCACTTACTGATGAAATCAAATGGATGGACATTCTAACCGACTGCCTTATTATTCCCGTCTCCAACATAAATGTATTACATTTTTCACTTTCCTTTTCTAATTTCGAAGAAGACTCCTTCAACTTGTAAAACCTAGTATCAATCTAGGTACTCTGAGCCGTTTTGCCATTATAAATATATACTTGTGCAAACACTGATTTAATTGAATCGGAGATAAAAGTGTAAAAACACTAACTAAAATTAGAAATTATAACAAAAAAAAAAAATCAACTTTTTTTTTATTTATTTCAGGATCATTAATATTTGATAAAGAGTAAAGCTAATTAATTCTTATAGTAATTAAAAATTTACTAATTACACTGTGTTACTAATTATAATTAATTAGTTGTAAAAATCTCTCCAAACTGTGTTCAACTTTATTTTATTAAAATGAAAAGCTTTATAATTCTTGGAAAGTAACTGCGGAAAATTTGTTTTAAATTAAATAGACTTTCATTTTTTACCTCTCATTTAGAAAAGAAAATCCTTTTTCACTCCAACGAAATCCTTAGGTTTTAAACTATTCACAAAACTATTTACTTTTAAGAAAATACTTTCTTTTTTTATATTTTTAAAACATCTTTTAAAGGCATCGGACGATCAATATTACAAGTTAATGTTAAATTTAATTTAGAATGAAATGGGGCTTGCTAAGAAATTTATTATTAACTAATTGTAGTTTATGCTAAATTTATTATGATTAGCTAAAATAAAACATGCCAATTGACAAAATTATCTATATATTTTTTTAAAATTCAAACATACTAAAAAAATACCAAACATATTAAAACCTTTTTCACCATAGTGGAATAAATTTTATCTAAACATTTTAATAACTTAATTTTTTTTTCAGTTTTTACATTATTGATTTGACTTTCTGTACATAATGCACTAATTAAATGCAATTCTGAAAGTATTTTGTTGATAATTTTTAATTTCAAATTTAATTATCACAAAAATAAATAAGAAATTAGAAGCAGTTTCAATATTATTTTTTATGTTTAAAATATTTCTATTGTATATTTTTTTTTTACTTTTCTATGAATATTCCAGTAAAGATATGTGTTCCTTAATTTCTTCTTAAATTATGATTTTAATAAAATATTTAAACTTCAAAAGAAGAAAGAGAAATTTCTTATCTTTTCAAATGTAATGCATACGAAAATAAAAGTATGCATAGCTAATAATGAAACGAAGGAATTTTCCTAATTTATTATGCATAAAATGAAAAGCTTTTTAAATTCAAAGTAAGCAGAGAAACTCTGGATAAAATCATTTCATTTTATAAAAATTAAATATTCATTAAAATAGAAGCGAGCCAAGTTATTTCAATAGATTCAATCGTAAGCAATTATTCTCTGCAAAATTCTAATGAGACGGAAAATGCTGAAAATTTTAAGATTGGGTATTTTTATAGTTTAGGCTTACTTGTCTTGTCTTTTTCTAAATATTCTGGATGAATGTCAATCTGTTACGATCTGGATAAAATATCCAAATTAATTCTGTATATCTTTCCTTTAAATGATTCAGATATTTTAGGTATCGTTATAAATTAATCAAAAATTATAGACTTAACTATGTTCCATCAAAGAGTTTTTATCTTAATGAACTTGATTTTTCGTTCAATGAATTTTAAATTCATTCATGATAACTACAAAAATACGAGAAATCTTACAATTTATGTCTTCTTCATTCAAAATGGATTAGGAACTTTATAAATAGTAAATCTTAACACAATTTTATCTCAGTGTTTTGATATATTTCCTTCATAAAAAATTTCTTCCAAGTCAATTGAAACTTCATTAAAGAGCAACTCTAATCCAATAAGGAGAAGGATATTCTATATAATTACTGCTTTCATTTATCAAGATGACTTTGGATGAAAGAATTTTTAATTTTTCATAATTTTCTATACTGGTATAACAAATTATTTGTGCTTGTATGTATCACATGGATTAATTGTATCATGTAGATTAATTTTATTCTTATATAATTATTGTATACTTGTATCATATATAATGAGAAAAATCTTTTCTTAATATTTAAGAATTTATAAAGGTATAGACATATATAACATTAACAAAAAGAAAACTGAAATATCATTGTACAATTAGCTATCCTTCACAGCATGACATAATTAAAAAAGTGTGAAGAGGCATAATAACGGGTTTCATCTAAAAATAAAAATTCATGTAATAGTAAAAATGACATGAACAAAATACCCCTTCAAATAAATATTCCGTTGAGATTTGGCACTGAAAATCTTTTTGACGTTATAAAACAAGCGATGTTTCTCCAGAAGGTAATCTTTCTGATCATTTGTATACCTTCTGAATAAGCAAGAATGTATGTCATCCATTTGTGATATCATCGTACTACTTTGTCACAAATGGTATTATTATTGTCTTTTTAGGAAGACAAATACTTGAAGGTGAAGCCAGAAATTTAAATGGTGACACATTTACCATCGAGGCTTTCACTTCATCATTCTCCTTCAGATGGTAAAGACACAAATTTAAATACAGTTACAATCATCATCGAATCTTTCTTATTACTGTCCTCACCAAATCTTCGTTTACAGTTTACGTTATAGGATGAGGATAGTGATGAAGAACTCGATGACGATTGAGACATCATTATGATACATTTCTCTTTTCACCTTCTAAGATATAATGATAATGATGACTGAGACACACCATTAGAATTGGTGTATCTTCAATGTATTGCTCCCGCTTGTGGATTCCAGCAAGTATTATCTTACACCATAGCTATGACTCTTACCGCTGGACCTTGAGGCTGTAGATATCATTCAGCAGGTATGCGAATAAGTTATACTTTCGAGGAGAATTTTCAATATTTATTAAAACATATTATTACATTTAGTACTGGAAAAGTACTGAAACACTCACAAAAGACAGTTCTGTTATCTATAAAAAATTATAATTATTGGAATTTTCATTTTTAATGGTAGCGAAGAATATATGTCATCCAGTTGTGATATCGTCGTAGTACTTTGTGACAAGTGGTATCATTGTTTCCTCTTTAAGAAGACAAATACCAGAAGGTGAAGACACTAATTTTAAATTTACACAAATTTAGGCCGAGAGGCCGGCAGTTGAACCAGACAGTGGTATTGTGGAAGAGATATTGCCATAATTGGTCTGCTTAATTTTCGTGAAAGTTAAGGTTAGCTAATACCACCATTCAGAAAACTCAACGCGGGCAATGGTATTATTAATAATAGATTGTTATAATTAATTAGTTTCATTGATCAACAATCGAAGCAAACTAATAATTTCAGCTAGCAATTTCAGAAAATGCTATTGACAAAGATAGAACGTGAAATTAAGAGTAGGGTAATTACGATCATTATATCTTTCAAAGGTTAAATTGAACTATTATTACCAATTTAATCAATAATCGGTAAACAACAAAAAATGTATATTTCTTAAAAAGGAATACCATAAAAACTCATTGATACATCATAAATAAAAAGAAATAACTCGATTGTAAATTAGATAAATATATATCTATACATGTATAAATAAATGCTGCCTTGGGAAAATTTGCTTCATGTTTGTGAAATATTTCATTCGAATCATCGAAAAAAATTTTATTTGATCAAGAATCGAAACTCATGTCTTCAAGAAAATCATTTCGAGAAATGATATTCTTGAAGAGACGAGTTTCGCCCTAGACGCACTTGAAAGACACGGCAAAATAACAAATGTTAGGGGAAACACGGTTTCCAATTTTTGAAATATCATTTTTATATAAACAGTCCATGTACTAGAAATTAGATTTAACGGGATCGAATAACTGAATAGATGCAATTTAATTGGTAACATTGGAGATGGAATGTTTATTCATCAGATTTATTTTCTGAACTGTATTCGTTTAAAGAATGTATATAAAGTATTTAATTCCGTTAAATGTATTATTTCAACGAAACAAAATCACTTTCTTAAGGTCTAAGTAGAAGACTAAGAATTTGAAGAACACTAAAGGGACTGAAGGATCATTAATTTTTGTGAATTGTATAAAAAATATTTTTATAAATATGCCACATTATATCAATACTTTTTTTAATTATTTGTATGCCTTGCAAAATAATTCTAAAATAATAATATAGGGTTACAAAAATAATTTAAACCACACTATTAATATTAATTGTAAGCTATTGTAATGTTGTATAGTTAATAAACTACAATGAGATGTTAAACCTTTTATAAAACTTAAGCTTAAAAAGTAGAACATGTTTTTAGATATTTTGGATAAAAAAAAGTTGATTAAAAATTAGACACAGAATTTTAAAGATAGAAAATACTTTTTGCAATATGAAAATTCGTTTGTTTGTCCTTTAGTTTTTCATTATTTCTTTAAATAGGTAAAACCAGTAAATGAAGCTTGTTAATATCTCTATTTGAAACTTAATATAATTCAATTAAAAAAAAACAAACAAACCGGAAATAATATATTTTTTTTATTTATTATAAATATACTTTCATCATTAGAAATAATTATTTTTTTATATTATGGGTTTTTATATAATAATATATAGAAATCATACTTATCAATAAATTACACAAGTTTTTGTTTTCTTGGCATAAATAAAAACACAACTGCAATTTTGTATTGTTTAAATATGTAATAGCTGCCAATTATGAAATTAAATTTATTTCGAGGGAAAAAAAGGATATTAATATTTATGGTCCTGTTCACGACACAGTACTCAAGAGAAAAAAAAAAAGCATTTTATTTGATAAAAAGCTGAAGTTGTCTGTTAATTTATGCTTACTTATTAAAAATAATTTGATACGTAAGCATAAATTAACAGACAACTGTTACAGTAGAGCAGTTGTAGGATAAAGCACTATAATGGAATACGTGCAATAATCTACATTGTGTAAACAGAGGCAACAACGGAATGGATAGATTAGTCTGGGGAAGTTGTTCGCCCTGAAATGCAATGTCCTCCGCTCATCATCCGTCGGTCGAGTGTTCGTGGCACACATCAGTGCAACATTAGGCCCGTCCGTATTAAAAAAAAAAAAAAAAAATCTCCTGAGGAGTTCACATTTTGGAATATTGGTGAAAACACTTTTGCACTATCTTAAACTCTTTAACCTTGCTGTTAAATCGACTTTGATTTGATTTTTGGTCGTTGTGCTTACAGGAAATTTTGAAAAAAAATTTCCGAATAGTATATTAAGGTACACCCATTTCAGAATCTCTAATGTATAAAATATAAACCGATAATATGTAGACGGAGTTTAGAGCATCACTTAGGGATTTGACCTATGATTAAAAAAAGTTTAAAAATTTCTCTGCTGAATTACAATTCATATGAATAACAATGTTAAATAAAAGAAAAGATTAACCTCAACTTTAGACGATGACATCTGTAGGCTAGTTGAAACAAATAAATGATATATCTTAAGATGAATGTGAAATGAATAAAATGCTGTGGAAAGAAAGCACATTCCTCTCAGAAAGACATACAGACCATTTTCATACTTACTGCCTGCTTGCTATTAGTGATATTAATTATTAGTGTTATTAGTGCATTGTATTAGTTTAGAATATTATATACATATAATATGCTATTAGTACATTGTATTAATAGAGCATCTATTAAAACATGAATAGTACTTGCTATAGTACTATTAGTGACATTGTATCAACATTCACAGAGTTCTCTCGAGAAAGTAAACTTCCATTCGAATTGTTTCGAAGCAGTGAACCCAGAGCACGCTGCTAGAGGAATCGAACACTTTGAACAGCAGGCACTAGTATTGAAGCAAGAATGAGGAACATGAGAGATAAATAACTTCATAAATAATTTTACGAACAAATTTGAGGATGTAACGTGAAATCGACAAACATCTTGACACTCACAAAAAACTCAAAGCATATTATCTGTAACTTAAATATAAGATCCGATAAAGAATTCACAACAAATAAAAGTAACTCAATTTCTATAGATTCCAATGTGTCCGGAAAGCCCTCCAAATAAAGTTTATCTGTTTCAGAGAAAAATAAAACAGAATTAAAAATCTCCGGCAGAAAGCAAATAAATAAATGAAGTGAACCTGGCATGGAGTAAATAAAAGCAAATAAATCTCGAGGGAAAACAGCTCTTCGCTCGACAGACGGAGGGGGAAAAGAGCTCGGCACCTGAACCGAAAAGTTGTAGAGGTAAAAATAGCGCGGTTACGTGGCTTTGCTTCTGTCTTCCGAAAAAGACAATAGATATACTTTTTAAAAGATGTTTGGAAAGAAAGTAAAAAGTCTGGATAGAAATTTCAGAAAAATTTTTATATCATACGTACAAATGTTGAGACAGATATAAATGGATTGATCTTTGTTTTCTTACATAAAGGAATGAAAGCGGAACTGTGCAATGAAAAATGGATTATTTTGTTGTAATCAGTTTTTATGAATGGTGTGTTTACTTCTATTAACTAAGCTTAAAATGAAAATTCTATCATTATACAAAATGCGAGGTGATATAATTAATGTT
Source organism: Caerostris extrusa (assembly GCA_021605095.1). NCBI lineage: Eukaryota > Metazoa > Arthropoda > Arachnida > Araneae > Araneidae > Caerostris > Caerostris extrusa. Next base: position 17,017 of record BPLR01015800.1, read on the forward strand.
ATTAATGGTTTGTTTGCTTGTACTTAAATAAAAACTCATTCATAATATATATACGTTTGTAAAAGAAGAAATTTCTGTTCAGCAATTTTTTTTTTTTTGTTTCTATCTAACTTCCATCTTCATCGACAAATAATTTAATTTATTTTAAAAAAAGAAATAAGTGTGTTTGCATTGATGTAAAACCAACTGGAACTTCTCCACATACTGTTATCTGTCTACTTACATTCTAAATGGGATGACTTATTTAATCAAATTCTTGTGGGGCATTTTTATTGTTTATAGCAAAAATAATATTTCAAGACAATTGTTTTACACAAATTAATCTACATGGTTACAAAACACTATTTCTAATATCTATTTTTAATTTCGATTGTATATTTTATTTTCAACAATAAATGAAAAGGGATTTTTTACGTAAAAAAATAATCGTAATCATTAATGTATTTGAAATAATATTCGAATATGTCTTGATCTATAAAATCCTTAGACAGAAAAAGAATAAGTTTTATAATATATAGTTTTATATAGTTTTTAAATCAAATACCTTATAATCGAACCCAAGTTATCAGTGAAGTAAGTAACTTTCCTTCAATTGAATTTTTATAGATGCAAAAAAAAAAAAAAAACACTAGAAAATGAAAAAAAAAGAAAAGAAAAATTTTTTTTTTTTTTACGAGCAACATTAAAAAATTGGGGAAAAACTTATTCTGAACTTCTGGATTGGCCTAGAGTAATTTTTTTCCTAAATCTGTGTACTTTGGAAAAATGCAGTCGTGGATGTTTAAAATATTTCGATTAATCGATAGAATAAAAGTTTCTTTTTTTTTTTTTTTTTCTGAAAAATCTTTGTCAAAATTTGGAGAATGTTCTGTGAGAGATGGTCTAAGTACATTAACTCAAAATTTCTTAATATGGCAAAAATTAAAGGGAATATATGTTTCTCATGTTGTTATATCTATCATTACGATTATTTCTGTGATCAAGTAAATTTAAAACAGCTCTTCACACCAAAAAGGATTAAGATATAATGTCCCAAAATTTTTGTCAAATGTGAATTAACAGTGACAAAAACATTTTTCTAAATATATTCAGAAAATCTTGAATTAAATTTCCCTGTATTATCCCAAATTTGCTTGAATAACTGTATATACTTTGAATTTACTGTCACTTTCAAAATAATGAAGTAAAAATATTTGCTAATATATATATGAATTTCACAATGGTTAAACAGATAACATCAGGAACTTCCTCAAAAAAACTGGGGAGATTAAACAAAAATTATTGAATAAGTTTGGCATTTTTCCCCTTCACGTATTAAATTATAAAACTTTTAAATCATTCTTTTATAATCCCATATCATGTTTTAAAAGATGAAAGGTCATGAGTGTACAGAATTTCTGAAGAATCACTTCTTGGGTCAAGATATTTCTCTTACCGTTTCCCAGGCAGTAAGCATTCCACTGTAGAATTATTATCCGAAATACGCATTTTTGAAGTGTCCCGAGCTCTCGGAATCTGAAACAAATATCCTCCGCTTTCCAGACGGTGTTTGCAGAGTTGAACCAGAGACAGACAAGATGGCCACTTTATGGAATGACGAGAGCAGAAATGCGAGTTTCGTAACTCTATAAACAATTTCCTCGAGAATCCAAACTATATGGCCGAAGATATATATAATCCTAAAATATATTGTAGAAGTTTCAAACTCAAGTACATCAAACTTCCTAAGCCATATTAAGTAAAGAACCCTCAGAATAAAATTCTATACATTCATTTATTATCTATTTAATATATAACAATTCCATTTGTGAGAAATCCTTTCTATGCAAGACGTCAAATGAATGTTGTCACATCCTTCTTCCCGAGAATTAATTATGTAAAATTTTATCCAACAAACTTTGTTTAGTAATCTTTTTTTTTCTACAAAAGGCATTTCGGCAAAAATTTTATTAACATTAGTTTCAGTTAAAAAAATAATATCACTGCGGAAATCTCTGCAAAAACAAAATGAGTTTTTGCATGAAACTAGAAGTACAAAATTACAATATATACATATATTTTTTAATTTGAAGTTTTAAAGAGGGAACTCTCAAGTTAATATATGTAAAGTTTAAAAAAAAGGAATAACTTAACATCTCTATATAATATCTGCAGATTGGTTATTAGTTTAATAATTCTTCCTGTGAGTCTTACAGCAATTTTAAATGGTTAATGCCGAATTTTCACTGCAAAACTAAGAGCTAATCAGCTGCTTATGTAGTTTATATGTCAAAGTAAAGATCATGTCGAAGCATCACCACTTTTGAGTCTTTAAGTAAATAAAGCCAAGTTATTTACGTACCTATTACCTAATTTTTTGCATTAGTATTCAAACATTTTCATGAGTTTCATAATGCGGCATGACAGGATCAAGACAGTTTGATAAGTTATTAAATTATGAATGCTGTTTTTGGGGCTTAATTTTTTGGAAAATTGTTTATGAAAAGAATAATTTGTTAATTTTATTCTATTTAGAGTTATATTGTATTCTTTCGCAGGTGAGAATTTGAGCCGTAAGTATACTTTTAATGAGAATTATCAAAACTGTAAATAGTGTCCAAAACTCGTCTGTTGGTCTTCTTAGATGTATGTCATATTGTAATTGGGAAAAATAGGCTTTCCTTTTTCAGGACGTTATTGCCAAAGCATTCTTCCACCCGATCGATTCATGTTTCAGACAATTTTGAAATTAGGACAGATGAAAAGTGAACAAAGACTTTCGGGAATTTTTCTAATAGATATAGTAAAATAATACTTATTTGTCTGAAAACTGGTACTTCAGAAAGATTACTATTTCAAATTGTTGGGTACAACGATCTGAAGACTTCAGCCATTAAAGATATAAAGCAGATTGAACTTTAACTTGCGACTTAACTTCAACTTCCCAGGTTCAAACTATCGAAATAATAATATCAAGCAATGGATTGAGGCCGATCCCTTGCTTAGACATGACAATTCTTCTGTTCGATTTTCACTTCGTTATTATAGACATTTTATGGTTTCAGATTTATTTCTTATTTACAAATACACTATTTTATTGCAGTGCACCTAGACATATATCCACCAAAATGGTAGATATATCCTATTTTGCCACCACATCTTTCTCCTTTCACAATTTTATATAAATGCCCCCAAATTTGGCATCTAGAGAATCCTCAATTCCTAAGTGGACCTTCTAGATTCCAACGTCCCAACCTAGAGGCCAACCTACAACCAGCTAGACGTCAATTTCCAACCACCTGCTCTTTCAACCTAGATGCCGTCCTCCATCCTTCTGTCAGCTCAATGGAAGGACTTTCCGGCTTGCTGATTAATCTGACCAAATATGGCATAGAACAGAAATTTTTTTGATTCAACATTATTTGCCGAGTATTGCATAAAACTCGTTTAGTAAGAAAATCGAATGTGCTATGCTCTTAAAAACTCTGTCCATTTAGACAATAGTAAACAAAATGAAATCTGCTCTAAAGTAAGATCAATGAATTGTTATTTACATCCTAATGCTTCTTTATAGATAGAAGATAATTTGAAAGTTGTCAAATCCATCTCAAACGAATGCCAGAAATTCAAGTGCATGCTCTGACAAAAATAATGCAGAGTAGCATATTTTTCTACATCAATTATCAGGACGATTTTTTTAAAAAATCATATCACAAAAATTATTTCACTCCATAAAAAATAAAAAATCGGTTCAGAACGCCTCTATCAATACAAGAATTTTCACTCAATTGACTTCTACATTCATAACAATATTTATGGTGGTCCTCGCAAATGACAGATAACCAATGTTGCAGTCGAAAATTTAGTAGAGTGCCGTGGTATAGAAGAAGCAAGAATCACAACATTTAATTAATTTAAGAAATTAATTTTTATTGTATATATATATATATATAAAGAGAGGTGTAACGTCTACAAAGAACAAATTTGGGTTTTAACTTAAATATTTTTAATTCATGTTGCATGCAACGAATCAGACATCCACCTCCAGTTTTTTTCTCTCTCGATAAATCTCAAACGCTTCATGGGCATTATACATTCGTACCTGACGTCACAACCCATCTTATGCTTTCAACATATGACATCTGACATCATAATCGGACGTAAACAAAAAAGTTTTGCATGAATTGCAAACATTTTCATTCATATTTTTAATTCCTACTTTTAGTTCACAATCTCCCTATATATATCTTGTTCAAATTTTCAATCGTTCATAAAATACTTTTTATTCATCCACTTAAGTTCAAATACATTTTTTTTGAACTTGTAGTGGATGACACTTGATGTTAATACAGTTTTTTTTCAAATATTAATTCATTAATTAAATTTAATTAATTAGTTTTAGTTTTTTTAGATTTAAGTTGCAAGTATCTAATAATAGATGGCTCCAGATTTAAGAGTAAAATTTCAACTTTATTTGTAAAAGACTTTTCTGCAATATAGTGAAAAAAAAAGTGGGAATTGACTTAAAATGTTTTTATATCACTTGTTTTATTGCTGTTCGCAGAGCTATTATGTTCTGAATTTATAAATTTTTCGAGGATAAAATATTAAAAAAATTCAAAACGGCGCCGTAATTCATAAAGTAACATTTTACTTTCAAAAACATATTTTAATAGTATTATACAAATAAAATATATATTAAAAAATTCCAATTTTTAATATAAAAATTATTAATAAAAACATTATTTCGCATACTACTATGTAGTTTTAAATTAAAAAATATCTTTTCGCTAATTAATATGTATAGTTATTCCCTTTTGTATTACTTTATGGTTAGTTTTCAACACTCACATACACAAAAGACGTCGCCATTAAAGTTTTCTACATATCAGAGGCTTACAAAATATATTATTTATTAATAAAATACATTTATGCATGAAGTAACAGTACTTTGAAAAATAAACGTTCTTTTGGCATCAGATTTTTTTTTTTTCAATATTGTTTAAATATTTCATCGCGTTTTGTAAGGTTATTAAGATCGTAATAGAATTCATTCTTAGTAAAATATTTATTCCCCAATCTTATCTTAACATATAATAATAAAGGAAAATTGCATATTGCATATTTTAATCTTTTACTTTGTCTTATCCATTTTGTCGTCTGATGCCTTTCGCATTGACGACGGAATAGTGTTTTATTTTTCCTTTTTTGCATTATCATTCTGAAAGAATACGCAGTGAACAGATAACATGTACCCTAAATATTTTAATATCCATTATTTAATAACCACAATAAAATTTTTATTAGAATGGGAATATGACATTTTAAATTTTAATTTAACAAGCAATCCTTCTTTATTTACTTTATTTATAATCTATTACGAAAGCCTTAACTCATTTTGAATATTTCTTCTGTGGATTAGCCGTCTTTCAATGTGTTTATCCAACTGTCTCGAATTGTTTTTCATAAAATAGGTGAATCTATCATTAATCGCAGTACTTTTTATCTTGATATATTATTACTATCAGCAATTAAAATGCTAGCATGAGAAACGATCTTAATTGATTAATTTTTTAAAAAAATATTATATATATTTGATAAATAAATAATTTATATTGCAGCATGACATTAAAAAAACACAATACTGCGATCGTAGTTAAGAATTTCCTTAAAAAATGTGGCTAGAAATCGTGATTCATTCATAGTAGTATCCCGATCTTGCTCGAATAGACTATCCTCATTTTAAAAGCTTACAGGATCGTTTTGACTTAGGCTATTTTTCAAGACAAGTTTTATAAATAAAGTTAAAATCTTTTTATTCCAGTTTTATAAAAATCAACAAAACGTTGATGGAAATATGGGAAGAATATGTTATTGATTAAATTATTGTTGGATGTTGTAGTTGAACGAAGAATATATTGCGATTTGTAACCAATAATATTTTTGGTTAAATTTTTAATTTTATTTTAGTCTGAAAAAACAACAAAATTTTCGTTACAACCTTACATATTAAGAACATACATGGAAGTTCTAAAATACACTTGCAAATAAATACAATTGTATTGTGTTTTTTATGCACTTAAATGCGTATCTCGTTTATGGCAATACAAAAATTATAAACTAAACATATATATATATATATATATATGTATATATATATATATATATATATATATATATATATATATATATAACATATATATATATATATATATATATATATATATATATATATATATATATATATATATATATATATAAAAGTTTAAAATCAAAATTGAACACAACATGAAATATAAAAGTCAAAAAAGAGAATGGACAAAGAATGACAAGGACATTTTGCACAATATAAGCTACAGCAATATTCGTTGTTGTGGCCACTTAATGTGCTTAATAAAAAGTTCATAAAACATTACTTCATCAAATTGAATAACAAAACCATCCTAGTATACGCACTTGAAATGCGTCGCATTCAAAAACAGAAAGAGAAAAATGCAGGATTATTCAAAATGTATCATTCGATTTCAAAATTTCTTATTTTCAAAAATAAATGCCACATAATGATTAGTTATGCCTGAATGCAAAAGAGAAAAAATAAAGATTTTTTTTTTTTTACAAGTCTACGATATAACTTTCTTTTGTTACATGTATAATGCCAAAAAGATATGTAAATTCCTACCAAACTCGTTGTAAAGTGTCACTGATAATTGCATATCAGCGGAAATACGTTATTTAAGTTCAAGCAAATTTGTGGATAATGGTGACACAAACACTTTATCTTTACAAACCCCAGGAAGGAGAAATCACATGGAATCATATCAGGTGACTAAGGTGACCAAATGCGTAACATAAAGTCATCTGGTCCACTACTGGAACTGAATTACAAAATTACAGATACAGGCATTACATATGAACTTTGGAATACACAGATACGATATTAATACATTGATACCTTTAATTAATATTAATACATTAACCTTTAATTTTAATTAGTTGAATCTCTATAAATTTAATAAAAGTGTAACGCATGTTTGAAATTAAATGTACTAGACATAAATTTAACCAAAAAAAAAAAAAAAAAGAAATCAAAACAGACAAGGGCTTGAAAACTTTCGAAGGATTTTTGTCCTCTTTTTATAATAAATATCGAACAAAAAAAAAAATCATTGATTCGTTGCTTAAAGAATGTTAAGAACAAAACGATGTAGTTTCGGAAGGATTCGAAACATTCGATATTTTATGAGAACGAGATGGAATACAGAAGTCGACAAAGATTTTTGCAACTATTTTCCTGCTTTTCTAAGAAAATCGAACTCCAATATGAAGTGCCACAGGCAGAAATGCAACATTTTATTTCCAGACCTCCCTCGACAATCTTTTTTTTTTCTCTTTTCTTTTTTATGGAAAAAAGTTCTGATTTGAGATACAGCAGTGAGTCTCAGTGGTATTTTATTCAAGCTCTATATTTCTGTCTATACCAAAAAAACCCTTCGTAATCCTAACAATAATGTAGATAAATTATATAAGGGTCACATTATTCTGGATTAAAAATATGCCGTTTAAGAAAATGAACTTTTCGATGGATATATGCATATATTATTTTTCAAGGTTAAAATTAATTCCTCAGTGTTGACATTTGTCCATCTTTCTAACTATAGTGCAAAAACGTTCGAAAACTCTGATGGGGTAGATGCAGACACTGGTTTCACAAACGAGAGGTCTCGACGGCGATTATGACAGTGTATGTAAAGCGCCTCAGATCAATAGTCGGATTGTCTGGTGGGAGTATTTCTGCTTTTTACCCATACGACATGTAAAATATCGGACAGTTTCAAAAATTCATATTCGGTGCAGGCATCGTCCCTACCAGTGCAAGAATTTTCCGTCAATATTCATAATAATGGTTATGGTAACCCTCGCCAAAGAGGAAGCGCTGATGTTACAATTTACCAGCCAAATATTGCAACGAACCACATTCCTCCTTCAACCACATTTAAAATCCAATAAATGCATTAGATATTAAAAAAGCGTTTACAAAGTGAAACTAAACTGTGTTTATATTCAAATTACAACTAATCGTGTCAGAAGGGGGGGGAACAATTCCCTGCTGCTGGTCAACTGGCTTTTAAAATCTCTGCCCTTTCATCTATTAATCCCTCCCAATTGCCACTTACAACACCATTTAGTCTTCCTCCAAGAACAAAAGCAAAAAGAACTCTTAATTGGGCTGGTAGCAGAGAAGAAAAAAGGACATCAACTCCCCGCTTGTGTAAAGCTAAATCAATTACTCTAATACAGAAGTTGCTTTTAGTGCTTTAATCCATCCCTATCCGGTTTAAGAGGTTACTTTTTGAGAAGAAGTCGGTCCTGCTATAAAATCTTCCGGGTTAATGGGCTATTTAATTAGCACTGTTTCCGGATTCCAGCAGCTATTTGTTTTTTGTTGCTGTTGTAGGGGAAGGATCAGCGAAATGCAATTTCATTAACTTTTTTTCTAATGGGCCTGCAACAATTAATTAGCTATTAAAATGTTGTTCAGTTTTAAAGTTTCTTTTGATTTTCTAGAGTAGATCTCCAAGAAATTAATTTCTGATTGCTGTTTTTTCTTCACTGATGTAAATTACATTCTTTTCAAATACAAGCTACTTTGACCTGACTAGTAAAAAAAAAAGTGAATAGGTAGAACATTAAGCGTTGTCCAAGATATAACACAGGATCTGCTGTATTGCATTCATAATTTGTTATTTAATTAGTGATTTATATATATATATATATATATATTATTCTTCAAGGTTAAAATTAATTCCTCAGTTTTGAAATTTGTCCAACTTCCTTAACTTCAGTGCAAAAACCTCCGATGGGGTAGTTGCAGCCACTTGTTTCAGAACCGACGAAGACTCGACGGGGATTGTGGCAGTGTGTATAATGCGCCCCTGCTCAATAGTCGGATTGTCTGGTGGGAGTTTCTCGGCTTTTACCCTTGCGACATGCAAATATGGGACAGTTTCTCAAAATTCAAATTCGGGTCACACATTGCCCCGACCAATGCAAAAGTGTTTCGTCAATATTCATAACAATGTTTATGGTAACCTCCGCAAGAGAGGGAGCGCTGATGTTACAATTTACCAGATAAAGACGACAGACATTGCAATGACCTCCATTCCCCTTCCTTCACATTTAAAATCCAATGCATTAGATATTTACAAAAGAATCATTAGCAAAGCGAAAGTAAACTGTGTTAAAATTCAAATTACAACTAATCGTGCAAGTGGGGGTGGAACAATTCTCTGCTGCTGGTCAACTGGTTTTTAAAATCTCTGCCCTTTCACCCATTAATCCCTCCCAATTGCCACTTGCAACACTATTTAGTCTTCCTCCAAGAACAAAAGCAAAAAAAAAAAAAAAAAAAAACTCTAATTGGGTTTGTGGGAGAGAAGAAAAAGGGCATTAACTCCCGATTCGTGTAAAGCTAAATCAATACCTCTAATACAGAAGCTGCTTTTAGTACTTTAATCCATCCCGATCCCAGTTTAAGAGGTGACTCTCTGAGAAGAAGACGGTCTTTCTATAAAATGTCCGGTTTAATGGGCTATTTAATTAGCACTGCTTCCGGTTTCTGTCATCTATTTTTTTATTGTTGCTATTTTTGCGGATCAGCGAAATGCAATTTCATTAACGTAATCACGGTTTCTAATGGGCTTGTAACAATTAATTAGCTACGATAGCTATTAAAATGTTGTTCAGTTAAAAAAAATTTTTCGTTTTCTAAAATTTTTCGTTTTTTCGAAATTAATTTCTGATTACTGCTTTTTCACACTTATGTAGATTACGCTGCTTTCAAATACAAGCCACTTTGACCTGACTGTAAAAAAAAACTGATACGTAGAACATTAAGCGTTGCCCAAGATATAGCACAGGGAATCTGCTGTACTGCATTCAAAATTTGTTATTTAATTAGTGATTTTATCAAGTGTATAGTTATAAATGAAATAACTCTAATTAGTTTTTTTAAACTTAAACTAATTTTCAATGTATAAGATACGTACTACTCTTTATTGTATAGATTACTATAATCAGAGGTAGTAGTTAGAATCAAGTAATATTGAAGGAAGGGTCGATATCGATTAAAGTAATTTTTATTTTATTTTTTCAAAATTTTATGAAATAATATTAAAATAAAATGTTAATGAATTACTTCAGTTGTATCTTCAATAAAATATTGAAGATTATTACTGGCTTAGCAACAAATGAAGTATGAGATATTTCTTAGTTCTGAGGTTTATAAAAATATATTTTAGATAAGCAATGTAAAAGATCTTATGGAAGCTTTTCTATTTTTAAGAAGAAATAATATTTAATGTAACACAAGCACAGCATCCTTGTAATTAAGAATTTTCGTTTATTGTCTTAATATATTACATAACATTTCGGTAATTGTTAATTTAATGTTTTAAGTTCGTGCAAATACCACATCTTTAAAGCTGTAAAAATAATGTATTGTTAATGCAAAAATGTTTTTACATGTATATGTGAGTTCAATAAAAAGCTTTTATTACTTTATAAAGAAATTTATATTATATTTATTTCGCAAACTTTTTAAGTTTATTAATAAAGATCATATTTTATAAAATTACGTTATAGGGATATATATGAACAATGTAAGAAAAAATAAAATAATATAATATTATATTATTTTATTCATCATATTCCCTTAATAGAATAATTGTTTTACTATATGGTTCGACTAACTTTGCTATGAAGCTCGAAATCTTCCATTTTATTAATATTGTCAATCTCTGTTTGCAAATACCTGCTGCTCCATATAAGCTTGCGCTCTTAAATTATCAGTCGCATTTATATTGTTGAAAGAATTTTAATTTTGGAGTTCTATAAGATACGCAATGAATTCTTGAAATAAACTTTTCAAATAACTAGATCTTGAAAGTAAGCATAATTGAGGCTGTTGTAATCAGGGGGAAAGGAAGAAATTAAAAAGCAAGCTGTAGCAAGATATAATACACATTTTACAAATGTCCTTTAACAATGGAGAAAGAATAACAACACTGTTTTTTTCAAGTATTACACATAAGCATTATTTTTCTAAGAACTTTATACATACTATGATATAAAAAGTGTTATTCTTATTCTGTATATTTTGATATTTCTTACATAAGAAATATTTAAAAAAAAAGTTTACTGATTTCTTTTTTTTTTTAAAGGAAGGCGAAATGAGATATTATGAAAAGTGGTCTGCGGCAATATTATTTGCAAGTCTAAGACAATTTTTACGGTTGTAAATCTCTGTCGACCGCATGCATTTGTAGTTTCCCCACTAGAAGCCAAAACCGAGCAATAAAAGAGTTTTTAACGTTGCAAAGTCGTGTCTGCGATTGCTTCCACCTTTTGAATTCCTGCCGATGGAGAACAAACTTCCCTTTTTTTCTTCTTCTGCAAAATGTCTCTGGTATAAAAGATGGAAATCGGAAGATAGAGTTTCATTGGAGAATTCCTATTTCGTGTACCACGTGAGTTAGAATAAAACTATGAAAGGAACTACCACTTTGGCTTGTAAATTGGCTTGAAAACATTTTGGAGAAATAGAAAATAGGGGTATAAAATGCCATTCCATAAAACTGGATTCTTAAACAGAAAAAAATCGAAGCATCTCAAATTGTAGGCTGAAGACTCTGGAGAAGAGAAAAGGCAAAAAAGATAAAAAAGAGCTTATCCAAATTATCGTAAATAAAATTAAAATAAGAAAAGAATCAGAATTTAACTGCCCTGAATTTCAAAATTACTAATAATTTCTTTCCAATGGATAAGAAATTTTCGGTTTATTTTTACAACAAAGCACTTATGTGCTACAGACTTCTTTTTTAATTTCTTTTTTTTTTTCTTTAAAATGTGGGGAATTATATTTCAAGAACATATTTTTAAATGAATTCAAATCTGATAAAACATAATATTTAAATAAGATTTAATCTAAATTCTAGTAATCCATTAAATTAATATGTCGAATTTTTTTCTTAAATATAAAAAAAAAATAAATGCAACGGAAAATCGACATCTATAAACCTACAAAAAAAAATTCCCAGAACAATTTTAGTATAGTTAATCCACTTCGTAAATCTGTAGCCGCAATGACCTACAATGTGAGAATTTCTATTCTTAATAGATCTTAAACGTTAAATTCCATAAAATAATTAGCACTCGGCGTTAAACATAGAAATACCTTGTTTGCAAGCATTAATTATCGGTTTGCAATGTCAGCATTTCTATGCTTAAAGGCTTAAGCGTGAACTTCCATTAAGCAGTTTGCATTTGGCTTTAAACACAGATATATAGATTTATTTTTGCAGCGTCCTCTGTTGTCCAAAAAAATTCGCCTGTTTATTTCATGGGTTATTTCATCTTTTCTCGTTTTGTACTGAAAGTATTGTACTTGGTTTGTATTTTTTATCTGATAATGATTCATCACTAAATTCATAATCACTGTCAATAATATTTAAGCATCGTCTGGTAAATATTACTGAATGATATTCATCGGATATATATTCTAATAAAAAATCTTCGGAATTATTATCTTAAAACTAGTATCAAAGTAACTAAAAATAAAGTAAAAAAAAAAAAAGGCAGAAGAAAGCGATATAAATATGATTTATTTAGATTAATCTTTAATTGGAACCATATTACATCCATATCGATTTGAAAATATATAAATAAATAAGTAATATATATATACACTCAAGACCTAAGACATTATGACCACCCTTATATTTTGCAATGAACTCGCTGGATGACGTGGAAGGCACGTGATCAGGTGGAAGTGGTATTTAACTGCTGCTGGAGAGTCTGAAGAATCATTCTTTCACTTACTTCTGTGTGTGATGGGAAAGTCTGCGGATCTCAGCGACTTTGATAGAGGGCAGATTGTAATGGCTCGAAGGCTCGGAACAAGTATTCCCGAAACTGCACGACTCGTGGGTTGTTCGCGATCGACAGTTGCTAGTACTTATGCAAAGTGGATGAATGACGGTGAAACCAGCAGTAGACGACATGGTGTTGGACGTCCACACGCTATCAAAGAAAAAGGTCGTCGGAGACTGTCTCGCATGGTGAAGCAAAACCGGAGCCAGACAGTGGCTCCGCTGACAGCCCAATACAATGCAGAATAGTAACGGAGCACACTCACCGGATCTCAATCCGATAGAACACATTTGGGATGTCCTGGGACGGCAGCTCAGATTTCAAAGACCACCAATTCGCAATATCTCGGATTTGCGTGACCGTTGCTTAAACATCTGGTACAATCTGTCTCCGGCCATCTACCAAGGACTTGTGGCATACATGATAAGGCGGGTTGAAGCTGTGTTGCGCGCCAAAGGTGGGCCAACTCGTTATTGACAGGTGGTCATAATGTTTTGGCTCTTGAATATACACTGAAGTGACAAAAGTCATGGGATACCTCTTAATATCGATCGTGTCGGCCCTCCTTTCGCCCGGCGAAGTGCAGCAACTCAAAGTGGCATGGACTCAACAAGTCGTTGGAAGTCTACTGCAGGAATATTGAGCCCTGCTGTCTCGATAGACGTCCATAATTGTGAAAGCGTTGATGGTGCAGGATTTTGGGCACGAACAGACCTCTCGATGATGTCCCATGAATGCTCGATGGGATTCATGTCGGGCGATCTAGGTGGCCAGATCATTCATTGGAATTGTCCAGAACGTTCTTCAAACCAATCGCGAACAGTTGTGGCCCGGTGACATGGCGCATTGTCATCCATAAAAATCCCATCGTTGTTTGGGTTCATGAAGTCCATGAATGGCTGCAAGTGATCTCCAAGCAGCTGAACATAAGCATTTCCAGTCAATGTTCGGTCCAATCGCACCAGAGGACCAAGTTCATGCCATGAAAAAACAGCCCACACCATTACGGAGCCACCACCAGCTTGAACAGTGCCTTGCTGACAGTTTGGGTCCATGGCTTCGTGAGGTCTGCGCCACACTCGAACCCTACCATCAGCTCTTACCAACTCAAATCGTGACTCATCGGACCAGGCCACGGTTTTCCATTCATCTAGGGACCAACCGATATCCTCACGTGCCCACGAGAGTCGCCGCAAGCGATGTCGTTCTGTCAGTAAAGGCACTCGAGTCGGTCTTCTGCTGGAATAGCCCAAGAAAGCCAAATTTCTCAGCACAGTTCTAACAGACAAGTCCCTTGTACATCCCACATTGATTTCTGCGGTTATTTGACGCAGTGTTGCTTGTCTGTTAGAATTTACGACTCTTTGCAGACGTCGCCGGTCTCGGTCGTTAAGTGCCGGCGGGCGACCACTGCGCTGTCCATGGGGGGATGTTATGCCTGAAATTTCATACTCTCGGCACACTCTTGACACAGTGGATCTGGGAATGTTGAATTCCCTAACGATTTCCGAAATGGCATGACCCCTGCGTCTAGCTCCAACTAACATTCCGCGTTCAAAGTCTGTTAATTCCCGTCGTGCGGTCATCATCACGTCAAAACCTCTTCACATGAATAACTTGAAAGAAATGCATTTAAAGCTCTGCGAAAGCACTGCGCATTTATACCTGTTCTACGCGATGCTACTGCCATCTGAAAATTTGCATGTTGCTATCCCATGACTTTTGTCACTTCAGTGTATATATATATATATATATATATATATATATAAATTCTAAGGGAAGAAGTATAGTAATTTAATGCTATACATCGTTTCCTTTATTTATCAATAGATCGGTATCTGATTTGAAGAAAGATATTTTCCAATCCCCACTTAGGAGAAATATATCTGGAGGACTCACTGCTTCCCAGGAGAAGACGTCTAAAAGCAATATCACTTTTATTTCTCTGTTTTCTTAACTTGGGGATTACGTTTTGGTAAAGACTGATTTTTAAAAGAAATGTAGTAAAAAAATAAATGACAGACCTTTAGCTTTCAAAACTTGTTTTGAGTTAACAAACTCAGAACAGTTGTATTCATTCGAGTCATAAGAAGCCTTAACTTGGTAGTAATTTCAGAATTTAATTTTAAATTCAATTCAATTCTTTGCTTACAATTTTGTTTCAAACTTAACTATATTGTGTTTTCATCAAAAAACACAATTACAATTACTATTATAAAGTTGGTACAGTTTTTTTTACGCACAAAACTTGCAATGATATTATTACTAATATTTTCTGTCCTGTCTCTCATATTATCCAATAAGTTAAGAATGTATTGTTCTCCAGTTTATACATTGTTGTTTTTCACCGAATGAAAGCCTCTCAAAAATTGAATTCCCGTAAAAGAAAATAATCTAACGTTTTCCAAACATGTTTGAAGCTGCATTTTCTGAAAAAGTATCGAAGTATTATCTTTTTCTCCTTCTTCCATTTCTTTAAAATCGTCTACATTTATGTTCTTTACTTAAAATCAATTTTTATTCCATGAGATGAATCGATATCGATTTATTTTAAGTTTTAAAAAAATAGTACTTTTGTGTATGAAAATTTTAATACTGCGTTTTCAGGAAATTCAAGATAATAACAGAATTTAAAATGCGATAATTGCATTTTAATGACTTTTCGTTAAAAAGTTTAAATTTTGTATTTCTTAAAATTAAAGAATAATTCATAATTTTCTAAAGTTATCTTAATTCAAACTTCAGAAAACATTTATAGTAAAAAAAAATATTAATGACACACATTAAATCATTTTTTCTAAACTATCAAATCAAAGTAGTTTACTCTATCAAATAAAAATGAGTTTATTACGGATTTTACAAAATGATAAAATTTTAAAAAGTAATATTTAAATACCATGAACACCAATATTTAACATAAATAAAATATGAATTGCTTAGTTTTAAAATTAAGAGAATGATTAATAAATTTACATCCTCGTAATCTGTCTATGCAGAAAAATAATAATATTGGGGCTGTCTGTAATTCTTTAAAACTAAAAGATTATTTTAATTTACTTAAAATTTTTGATTTTTTCACTTAAACGTTTATTTATTTATCATTTTTTTTTATTTAATGTGCAGTTAAAAATCAGAAACAAATTATAAATAAATCGTTTTTTGTTTAATAAACACTATTTTTAACATACTGCAGTATTGCATTAAACTTTAATTTTCTATTCTATGAAATAACTAATCATAGATGTTCAACTGCTATCTCTTATTTAAACATTTTTATTTGAATGATTTTCTACCACTTTACGTACAGTGAATGCAATGAACATGAGAATCTGAACTTATACTTGACTTTGACTATAGCAAAAGTAAAGTCCACCACTTTATGAAAAGCGTTATAGTTGAGCCAGATCGACAGAAGCATAATTCTCTGTCCTGCAGACTACTCAGGCTATTTTTATTTTTAAATAAATAAAAACATTTATTTTAATTTTTTTTAACAACAAATGGTTCATGCAAATACAGCGTGTCAATAACAATAAAACCATTCATAAAATTCACAACTCTTCTAATATTATACCTTAATTTGGAAGTTACCATTAATTGTAAGGGAGATATAAATTTTCGATAAAGATAACAAAATTGCTATTCCATTGGAAATATTTTCTTTTTGCATTTCCACTTAACGGTCTTGCAATGCAAAAAATATTGAAAAATAATAATGTGTTACGAAAGAAAAATGTTTGTGAAGAATTAAATTTGCAGAAGGGGCTTTGAAAGCTCGTTATCTTAATTGTGGAAAAACATTTATTCGAAGACATTACAGGGTTTTTTTTCCGACCTTGAAGATTCTTTCCACTCATTTTCTTGCTGCTTGACATTCATAATCTCTTTTTATGTGTCGTAAGCCATTCACAAATGCAAAACAGTAAAAGCAAAATCACAAAAGAAGAAAAATATTTTAAATCAAAAATTTATATCTTTACGTTGTAGATAAAAGTTTTTAAGGCTAAAATTACGCTCAACGATATTTCAGAATTTTTTTTTAAATTACTAAAAAAGGATATATAGTAAATTAATCATTTAAATTGTTCTGCATGTTTTCTTTTGCAAAAAAAGACAAAAACGGCAATCACTATATTATAAATATTAACAAACAAAACGTTATGCGTATAAATTATTTCATGTTTGAAATTTAGAGAAATGAATATGTAGATAAGAAATAAACAGAAATGATTTCAAACCCATGCATAGAAGTGAAGTAATTTTCAGAAATATGTCGAAGAATTTCAAGTGTTAATAAAGACTTGTAAGTGAAAGTAGAGTGGGAGATTAGGAATTTAAAGTGTGGATCGTTAATTTCCATGAATGTAAATATTTGAATTGAAATGCGTGAGGAATTCGTGTCTCAATATAGAATCCTTTGCGTTCGAAATATCATGAGATAAACAATTGTACTTTTCAAGTCTTCCATCCGTCTGGACATTAAAGCAAGAAATGTTTGTCGTCTCATTTTAAGGTCAGGTTCAAGAATTTTGATTCAAAGCTAACTTGACAGGACAAAGAAAGCTTGAAACTAAGATGGCGATGTAAGATTGAGTAAATTTTTGTCACACTTTCTTATTTTTTGAATGATTAATACCTTAATTTTTCTAATTAAGTAAATGTTAGTTTTAGAATTACATAGTATACCTTTATCCTTTTATATCAAATGTAAGACATAGAAATTCAGCGGTTTTTGTCCGCATTTCAATACATCTGTACATTTATTAACATAACTTGTAGTATCATAAAATATTTTGAAATGCATACAACGAGGCTGTTTCTAACTTATTTACAACAAAATAAACTTACGTTTCTTGTTAGGTACATTAAAATGTCCCAGTGTGTTTGAACAACTGATACTTCACCATGTTTTAGCATGAATATTAAAGACCTCTATATATCACTATAATTTTTTTTATGATAACACACTCCGTCCATCCATCCATCCATCCCTTCTTCCGCCCATCCGTTCATCTGTCCGTCCATATGTGCATCCGTCCGTCCATCCCTCCATCCATCAGCCCGTCCATCCATCCTTCCACCAATCCATCCATCCATCCACCCATCCATCCATCCACCCATCCATCCATCCACCCCATCCATCCATCCACCCATCCATCCGCCATCCATCCATCCACCCATCCATCCGCCATCCATCCATCCACCCATCCATCCATCCATCCTTCTACCCCTATATCCGTCCTTCCATCCATCCATATATCCACCCATCCATCCTTCCACCCAACCATCCGTTCGTCCAGCGATCCAGCCACCAATCCATTCGTCCGCCAATGGATATCCGCCATCTATACATCCATTCATTCAGCCATGCAACCGTCCATCCATCCATCAATTCATCTTTTCACCCATCTATCCGGCCGTTCAACCATCCGATCGTCCGTACATCCTTCCGTCCTTCCACCCACGCACTAATGAATCATTAAAATTATTTTTATGTCAAAAATTTTATGCTTTTATTTTCTCTCCCTAATGCAGTATGTCTACATTCTTACAAGAATATAACAGATATATCATAAGCCCAATCTTTCATCATTAATCAACTGTAAACTAGAAAAAAAAAACATTTAATAATACTGTGTCTACAAAAACTGTTAACATGGTTTCTAATTTTTATTGATTATTCATTATAATTTATAATTAACAAATTTTTGAAGAAATGCATTTTCAACCTCCTAATTATTTTAAATACGCTTATATCAGATGTGCTATACAAAAATAAATCGTATGGTAATCTTTTTTATATGGATGACCTTCTTTGTCACAAAAAGAATTGATTAATATAAAGATTTTTAGCAATCTCCTAATTAGTCTATGTTAAAGGAAATATTATTATTATGGTCAAACATTTTTTTACTATATTAAAGATAAAAGTTTTTAAACATTTATTGAAAAATTAATTGTTATAAATTTTTTATGTTGAAATGTATAATATAAAGACAAATTAGCCTTTTTTACAAAGCAACTGTATTTTAATGTCTTACAAATTATCATAGTTTAATTTTATTGTGAAAACAATCCTACTTTATTAAATAAATTTATTTTCATGTCAATATCAATGATATCTCCATTTTAAGAATTATTATGCGATATAATTTTTTTTGCTTGTCCTTGAATGAGGGGTTTCTATTACAGTATTAATTTATTCTAAACACGACAGTAATTTATACTCAATCGCTTTCACAGCTATTTTTAGAAATAAAAAAAATCAAAATATATTTTTTATGTTGTTTTACGTTGGAAAAGGAAAGTACCACGGAGTATATTAAATCTCAGACACTTTTTGTTAATTAACTGTAATGCACGTGGTTTTGAAACTCATTAGTTTCTGCGAGACAGATAAAATTGAAGTGGTCTGCTGTTATTCTATTGTAAGAATATTTCTATTTATATGCCTATAATAGTTTTTAATAACTGAAATTACAACTGATCCTCCATTACCGATAGTTCTTATTTCAATTTCTTAATCGTTGGAGGACTTGTTAATTATAAAGATTTTATGAAGTTTTGAAATGAAATTTATTTCAACTTTATTTATAAAATAGAATAAATTTGAAAAAAATGAGAAAAAATGAAATATATAAAGTTTAAAAATAAATTTATTTCAAACTTTATAAAATATTCTCTTTGTAAACTTTATTCTTTTCATTTAAGTATTTTTATACTGATCCACTGTGATAGAACGGGATAGTACATGATAGTAATATGATCGAATTTTAGTGACCAGATTTTTTTTTTTATAATGGTAACCAAATAAAATCAGTTATTTTCTTTCAATGTCCCTAAGTCTGAAATTAATGCATGTGGTATTTACATTTCTATCATTGTAATAATAAATTTAACCTATTATTTATACCAGTTCACTCAATTTGATATAGCAGAAAATTAGTGTTTTGCAAAAATGCATTGGTTTGGTTTGTCGCTCTACAGTCGTCTTGTGCACATTTTAGGCTAAAGAGACCGAGACCTACAGATTAAAGTAAATTCCGAACCACAAAAAACATCCCTGGCACCGCCAGACTCAAACCTGAAGCCTGTGGTACCGAGCCAGGCCGATATCAACTCAGCCAACAGGCCCATTGCGAAAATGGAAGGTATTTAAGTTTTAGAAAGTATTTTATTTCTTTTAAAAAGAAAGCGTTGCTTATAGTAGCAAAAAAGGAGATTAGTAAGTTATTTTCACAAATATCCCATATGTATTATTCAGATATCTGATCTATGGGTTAAGCTAGTTCAAGTAGATTAAACAAATTTACTAGGCTGATTTTTAAATATTCAATAAATATAAAAAAATCACTGACTTAATCCATAGTTTGAGGAATTAAAGAAATGTCTCCTGTGGGGTAACAGAAGGTCTCATTGTAAAGTGAATTCTGATACCTCGAGCTCGAAACGTTTTTATTTTAAATAAGTATAATATTCATACATACCAGATAAAGCACTCTACATATGTAGTTTTCTTAAAAGATGTTATGTACTTCTCCCTATATGCATAAACATATATATATAACGAAGGAGAGAAAAAGGCAACACGTCCAACAGTTGCACATGTTGTAAGGTGTCTGACAATCCAGGCAAGTGAAATATAAAACAAGTAATATAATAAAAAAAAAAAAAAATTAAAGTCAATTCCTACTTTTTTTCACTCTATTGCAGAAAGTCCTTTATAAATAATTTCCATTTTTTTTTAAGTTTATCTGGAGCCATCTATGGGTAGATATATGCAACTTAAATCTAAAAACTAAAATTAATGAATTAAATTTAATTACTGAATTAATATTAGAAAAACTGTATTTACATCCAGTGTCATCCACTACAAGTTTAAAGAAAATGTATTTGAGCTTGAGTGGATGAATAAAAAGTATTTGGAAGAAACTTGGAGTATATAAACAAAAGTGTTTACTATTAATTGTTGAAAATAATTTATATTATAGAAAGATTAATAGTGAGAAGGGTAAAAAACTGAATTTGTTATTTATAAGTCGGGAAAGAAAGAAAAGAAAACTGGAGTTTATGTATATAAATAATATATTTATTACACATTTTATTGGTGTATCGAGCAACAACCACATCTATATCGCATAACACAAGTGGGAGCATGTTTTTAAAAAAGCATAAATTACGTAGATAGTTATACTGCATCCAGGCTGGCACGTCAATGTCAAAAGATTTGGTTTTCAGTCTTTATTAAAATAGGAAAAAACGATAAAAATATTTTTATAATAGTTAAACATTGACTTTGTTTTTGCCGGACAGTGCTTTCCGTTTTATTCTTTTAAGTAAAATGCACTTACTGTAAGGCAAATTCTGAACAACAATAAACCATTCGTTCTATCACTCAATGCATCGCACTCTTTGTTTGCCTTCTGACGTACGCAATATAATGAATTATTTTTGTAATTGAATTTCTCTAATTTAAATAGGCTATTCATTCATAATTCCCTTTTAATACTTTAATTACACTCTTTATCCAACTATAATAAAAAATAATGAGGAAGGAAACTATTAATGAGATGAGGAAATAATTATTACTACTTCTACTTAATTCTTACTACTGCTACTTAATTCTTAACTCAACAAATTAAACACATCGAGAAATGAGAGATTATTCACAGCTGAGAATATTTCAATTAACCACCGAATAAAGCTTTCTGAATTTATTCATTGAGTTAATTCATTCTCTTAAAAACCATACATCAAATAAACTTGAGCACCATAAAAGGTTTAAATTGTCTTTGTAAATTCGATTAACAATATATTTTTTAAAGAATTCAGACAAACTCTCGTGATAAAGATGACACAGAGATAAGTATTCCCTGTTTTGCATATACGCTTTAAAGGAATATAAATTTCAACACAGACTTAAATGATGGAAATTGCTCCCCCATCTAATTAAAAGTCATTCATCAACATTCAGTAAGTTTCCACATGTATTTAAACTTGGCATTCCTTCATTAAGTACAATGTTTAGTTAATTAAAGGATGTGATATTATTATATAATACAGCAGAATTTCTCAAGCAGAATTCAGTTTCTTCTTTAGAGCTATTTACAGAATTTACAGTTTCATATTTTATGGATAACCTTTTCCAAATTTATGAATTTTACACCTATAGTATTCGAAACTTTTATAACAGAACAATTAAGCCATATACTTTATTGAATCGAACTGAATCATGATATCTATATTAAAATTATTAAACAAAATTATATAATAGAGATTTTTTTTTCAGGGGCGTTTTTCAATATTTGTTTGTCTAAAATTATCACGACCAAATTTTTTATTATCATAATGTCATCAAATTAACATTCTAGGACTATTAATCACAAAAAGACTTTCCGAGGGACAGGTACACATTTGGCATCCGATATTCATAATTACTAATTTGTTAAGAAGGATTTTGAAATTATTATAGTTTGATGAGCTGCTCCTGTAAAATAGTATTCTAAAGATTTTAAAGATATTTACTATCTCGCGTTTTTAAACACAGTACGAATTATCAAAGTTAAAAATTGCAAATTAGAGGCATTTCATTAATATTTTCACCATAGCATAGTTGGTTGTATTATTTAATTATGTGTCAGCATGTCACATAAAGAATTCCACACATTTTTAAAAAATATTTTTAGTATAGGCATAGTTTCTAATATCTTTTATTTATCTGGTTGATGTTTAAATTGCTAAGATTCTTTTTAATTTCTAGTTTAATACAGTGCACGAGAATTGCTACGTCCAAAAGTTTTTTGACATATTCATAAATCAGTGAAATTGAGAAAGGCAATTTTTGTACGTGTTATAAAGGAGTTTGAAATCATTATGCAGAATGATATAGTTTTCACTGCATGCATAACAATGATAAGACATAAACAGAAATTCTTACAGTTATAAACTATCGTACAAATTATATTTTTTGGCCTAATCTGCCTTTAGTAGTAAAACACGACTTTCTTGGATACATTTGGCATCCAATATATATACTCATTAATAATTTGTTGTGGGGAGCCGGGTTCTTAAAAATCATCCCTTAAAGCAATATTGAATTGCCGTAGGTTAAGACAAGGATATTGTTTGAACATTTCTGACAAGTAATCTCAGTTTATATATGATAAATGCGTTGACCATGCCATGCACTCGATGTTTAATTTTCTAGCCCCACGAATAATTCATCTGTACTAGGCGAACATGGTTTATAATCCATGGAAGAAGTTCTTGCAACACTTCCAGTCCCCGAAAGGATGGGCGTGTGGATACGAGAGAATTTCCGTGCAATACTGCTGAAACGCTGCGTCAGAAGTATAAATCAGTGTTCTGTCGTTTTGCATAATGTCCTCCACCCAGGCAAGAGCGGCGACACATTCATTTCGATTATTCTAATGAGTTCCCCTTCTGTAGGCAGAGACTTGCTGGTGTCCTTAATTAGTCTTGAATTTGAACTATAATGCATCAGAGATTATGAGAAGTGAACATCATTCTGTCTGCTGTTGCTAGACACCGAATGAACATATTTATTATACCAACGTAACATTTCTCGAACAATAAATTGCCCGCTCGTAGCAAAAGGGGGCTTATACACAGGGCTCTACACAACAAAGCTATACATTAGGGCCTTTCATGTGCATGTGCATGTATGCCAGCAAGGCCCTAATCGTGTTCTTTCAAAGCCAGTGACAATAGCATTTCACCCCCATTTTGACAATTTACCCAAATTTTGTCATTGGTATTGTGTTGGAATGTGATGCACATCATTCTATGTTTTCCAGGCAACAATTGC
>BPLR01015801.1:0-19423 GCA_021605095.1 Caerostris extrusa
GTTACGTATTGCTGTTGAGGAAAATCCCCTGAAGCCAAGAATCGATGTGGTGTTACGTTGGATAAAAAATCGCACTTTATTGGAAAGGCAGCTCCAAGCACAGCTGGAAGGATGATAGAAATGTTCGTTGCTGCAGGTTTCTGACAAGACAAATCTAGTCTTCTTTATAAGTGGATATATACTGTTGCTCTCCGGGTGATTTCAGACAGACATTCCACGTGCTATATATGTGGACGAAATTAAGACATGTTTAAAACAATCACATCTATAATGAAATGTAAATACATTACAGCTTAACATAAATATATGTGTTCAATTACAAAAACGGATCCATTGACACTGTCATTCTCCGAAAAATTGCTGAACATTGGCACGGACAAATTCTATTGCGTGAAAATACACAATGCATCTTAAATTATCAGACAATTTTTGCAACATGGTAACAACAAAAGATGCGTTCATTTGAAAGCATATTCCCAGATGTGCACTAATTACATAAATCATGCGTGTGGCTACGCAATGAAGCCATTCTGGCCGCAAAATATCAACGTTGACGCTATTATTTCTTTTCGCAAAATATATTGCCATTGCCTGTCAATGAGATGTCGTTCAAACAGATTGACTCTGTTGTCGATCCCACGAAGATGTCAACTATCCTGTTGAATTCACTGGTTTTGCCACCACATAATTTTTGATTAAAAGTTGGCTCACCAATCATTTTGTTTCGGAATTTAATTGTACCTAGGCTATGCAATAGCATGCAACTGGTTATAAAAATATGGTCAATGTTCTTGAAGCTATGTACCTTGAGCGCCAAGTTTCAAGGTGAAAGCCGTTCTCCTGCCAATGATTCCTTTAGGGCCTCCCATCCTATTCAAACGCCTGCTGTGCTTCCAATTCGCTATTTCGCAATGGCTATTAATGTCACAAGGTCAAACAATGTCCATTTGTGGGTTGATTTAGAAAATCCGTGCTTCTCACGGGGTCAATTATACGTTGCGTGTTCTCGAGTTGGCAAACCATCAAGTTTGTTCCTTTATACACTCAAGGATTGACAAAAACATTGTTCATCAACTCGCATTAAGATAAAAACAAAACATGGAGAATTTTTTATGCCATCCCCGTTTGTTGTAAGTTGCCACCAGCTGGTGCTGCAGTAAATCAACTTCTATACCGTTCAACCAATCGCCAGGAAAATTATTAATAATATGAAATTAAGTATGAGAAATAGGTTCGCGCTATATACTTTATTGTTACTGGCCACCAGAGGGTGCTGCATTTCATCTTAAATACCGTTTAAATGATATCCATCGAAATTAATATAAACATACATTGGAACATGGAGATATGTAATTCGCGATATGTAATTTCCATACAATGCATATTTTTTTTTTTTTTGGCAGAATAATGTATGCCGGGTTCTGCTTAACCGATTTTGATGAAATTTTTTGTGTGTGTTTGAGTGAGTCCCTGGATTGTTTGATATACAATTTGACCTTTAGGTGGCACTGCGATCAAATTCCAGGATTTTTATTTTTTTATTTTTCAGGCGGAATGACATTCACCGAACCCATTGGTTTATACATAAACACCAAGTGAAAAATAATCTTTCTGTCCTCGATAATGCTGATGGCGCCATCTGGCGATCGAATCATAAAAAATAAAAACTAAGTAGGCCAAAATCGCTATGAATTCCCAGAAGGCGAAAAGTTTGACTGATGGCCTTCAGGAACATTTTTTGAAAATAATAAAGGGTGTCCACATGAAATCTCCTCGATTTCAAATGTTAATTGTACAGAAATTTTGAGTCCTAGAGATTTGCTGTTTGCGGTATCCTAAATATAACACAACAATTCTTTTTACTGCACAAAATTTTTTTTTTTCCGAAAAAAATTAATTTTTGGTATGCCAAAACGCAAAAACCTTGCTATGAGATCTTGAAAGCATTGATAACGCTCAAAATTAGCTAGAGAATGTGATATTCAGTGATAGATCAACGTTCCCCACTTTTTACCTGTTAATCGTCACAAAAAGCATTAAAAAAACATACGATTGAAATATATAAAAAGAGTTTTGTTTTTATTAAGAATACATTATATGTCATTTAACATTATCTCATTTGTAAGAAATTTAAAATTTGAACACAATATTTTATTTCATGATAGAAATTGATTTTTTTGCTTTATAATTAGAAAAACATTAAAAATGTATGTTATGAACTAACCTATAAGTTGTGGCACTTTATATTCAAAAATAATTTTTTTAACCTTTTTTTTTTTTTTTCCCGTTTGTAATATCTTGTACAAAATTACTTAACACCTTTTTTTATACTTTTTATTAACAAATAATTTATTTCAGTTTTTCATGATAGCATAGATTGTTTTCGCTGTTACTATAAAATTTCTCGCTTGAAATTATTTTCATTTTTAAATATTTAGTTTAAAAATCCGAATTGAAAGGATTATGATTTAGCGATGATATAAATTGAATTTTATACTTTTAACATAAAGATGAAGCTGCGTGTATTAGTAATATTAATAAACAAATCTTCTGTTAGATCGAATTTGATTAAGTTTTTTGTGAGTTTGTTTTTCTATGAGTGGGTCCCTGGATAGTTTGATTTTAATTCGACACGGTAGGTGGAGTCGATAAAATTGCAAGGTTTTTTTTTTTTTTCATTCTTTTCTATTAGCTTACACTCTCGCTATATATATCTTGTTCAAATTTTCAATCGTTCATAAAATATTTTTTTATTCATCCACTCAAGCTCAAATACATTTTTTTTTTTAACTTGCAGTGGATGACACCCTTAATGTTATTTTGTAGTTTTTCAAATATTAATTCATTAATTAAATTAAATCAAATAATTTTTAGTTTTTTTTTAGATTTAAGTTGCATATATCTACCAATAGATGGCGCCGGATAAACTTAAAAAATGAATAAAAAAATTATTTATTAAAGAATTATCTGCAACAGAGTGAAAAAAGTAGGAATTGTCTTTTTAAATTTTTTTTTTATATTACTTGTTTATTTTCAGTGCAGGACAACGTTTGCCAGGGCCTACTGGTTTATACATGTAAATTATCTTCAGCCCTCGATAATGCTGATGGCGCCATCTGGCGAGCAAATTATAAAAATAAAAAACTAAGAAAGCCAAAATCACTACGTGGATGCACAAAAGGCCAAAAGTTTGACTGATGGCCTTCAGAATATTTTCAAAAATAATACAGGTGCCCACATGAAATCTCCCTGATTTCAAATGTTAATTGTACTGAAACTTGGAGTCCTAGAGATTTGCTGTTTTGGTATCATAAATAGTAACACAAGAATTTTATATTTTCAGCACACAAATTTTTTCTGAAAAGTTAACTTTTGTTTTGATATGCTAAAAACGCAAAACCTTGCTATTGAAATGCTGTAACTGGGTTGCTAACGCTCACAATTACCTAAAGGATGTGATGTTCAGTGATAGATCAACATTCCTTGTATTTGGAACTGTTAATCGTCTCAAAAGCATTAAAAAAAAAAAAAGCATACCATTGCAATATATATATATATAACAGTTGGGCTGACATGTTCGTAGGCTGTCCCATAGATGTCGCTACTAGTATTAAATCCATATGAATTTCAGTTAGCCCTAACCTTCAAAAGACACGTGTATAAATTTGACAGCTGTTGCACTATTAGTATGTGAGTTATAGCATTTTCAGTGAAGCAACTTTTGTTACTTTGAAAAAATTGATAAAAAGGAATTTCGTGTGTGTTTAATAAAGCATTGCTTTTTGGCGAAAAAAATACTATTGAAGCCAAGGCTTGGCTTGATAAACATTATTCGACTTTGCACCAGAAAATCAATCGTAGAGAAGTGGTTTGCTAAATTT
The DNA here is from genome assembly GCA_021605095.1 of Caerostris extrusa. Taxonomy (NCBI): domain Eukaryota; kingdom Metazoa; phylum Arthropoda; class Arachnida; order Araneae; family Araneidae; genus Caerostris; species Caerostris extrusa. The sequence continues at coordinate 3,882 of BPLR01015801.1, forward strand.
AAAGGATGCGGAATGAGCACCGAGGACGATGCACGCAGTGAACGCCCCAAAGAGGTTGTTACCGAGGAAAACATCAAAAAGTCCCCAAAATAATTTTCTGATGACCGTAAATGAATTTGATTGAGATAGTTGGAGACCCTAAAGATATCAAAGGAACGTGTTGACATATCGTGAATGAATATTTGGATATGCGAAAGCTCTGTTCAAAGTGGGTGCAGCGCAGAGCTCACAATCGACCCAAAAACAACAACGAATTGATGATTCTAAGCAGTGTTTGAGCTGTTCAATCGTAATAAACCCGAATTTTTGCGTCGATAGGGTGACAATGGATGAAACATGGCTCCATCATTTCACACCGGAGTCCAATCGACAGTCAGCCGAGTGGACTGCACGTGATGAACACTAAAAATGCTTTAACTCACATACTAATAGTGCAACAGCTGTCAAATTTATACACGCGTCTTTTGAAGGTTAGGCTAACTGAAAATCATATGGATTTAATTACAAGTAGAGCCATCTATGTGTCAGCCTACGAACTTTTCTGTACATCTGTTATATATATGTGTGAGAATTTTGTTTTATTAAGAATATTTGAGTATGTTCTTTAACATTATGCTCATTTGTAAGGAATTGTGTAATTTTTTTAACACAATACAAAAATATTTTATTTTATTTTAGAAATTGACTTTTTTTCTTTATAATTAGAAAAAACATTACAAATGCATGTTTGGAACTAACCTATAAGTTGTGACACTTTATATTTAAAAAAATTTGTGAATCTTTTGCCCGTCTGTAATTTTCTTTCTTTTTTATTTAATTGTGAGTATTTTGTATTTTTGATTACTTAAATTACAAAAATTACATAACACCTTTTTTTAAAATAAAAAAAATAATTTACTCCAGCTCATGATTGAACATTTCTTAATATCCTGGAAGTATCCTAAGAAAAAAATGAATTGTTCTCACTGGTGCTATAAAATTCTAGCCGGAAATTATTTACATTTTTAATTATTTAGTTTAAAAATCCCAATTGAAAGAATTATGATGTGACAACAATATAAATTGAATTGCACACTTTTTAACATAAAAATGACTCTACATGTTTCAGTAATATAGATAAAAATCTTCTGAGGATAAACTTATCACATTTTCATACTTTTTTTCTAATGCAGTTGCAAATGCACATTTTCATACTTATAAATTATATTTTATCTGCAATCATGAAAAAAAAACAACAACATTTGTATCATAAAAAAGAAAATAAATTTTTAAAACTAAACAAAGTGTAACATACAAAATTCTCCTTTTAATACGCTTTTATTAGTTTCACTTGTATGTTTGTTTGTATGTATGTAACTGACTCTTTGGGCTCGATTTTTGCCTTATGCATTTGCGATCCGATTTTATTTAATCGTTGTAGACTTGTCAAGGACCGACGACACTAAATAGTTTGATAAGTTTATTATCCCATCATGATTAGGATCGCCAGGATTAGTGATTTTATTTTAACTTATGAAGAGCAATTTAACCTATGTAGAATGTAAAGTATTCAGTTAAGACATTCTAACCTATGTGGGGACAGCGGCACAACGGATAACGCCCTGACTGAGGATCAGGAGATTCCTGTCTGAATTCTAGCTGGCTCGACATATTCGCAATTAGCCTTTGCTTTTTTCACTCACAATTAAATTATTGTAAAGAACTGTAGTTCCAGTCCTCCGTACCGGGACCTCATTTTAAATATTATAGTTTACAAACACTAAAACACGCTTTTAGTTAATCTAACTAAAAAAATAAATAATATTTTAAAAACACGCTTTTACAGTTAATCAAACTAAAAAGTAATTTTATGTTAACAATTATTTTTTACTTTAGTTCGATTAACTCTAAAAGCGTGTTTTTTTTAGTTTTTTAAACTATTAATTTATTTTTAATTTAATGCATCATCTATTTCAAATGTGTATTTTTACAACACGAATTAATTTCTTTTTAAAATAAAGTTTAAAATGGAATCAATAAAGAAATTAAAAATTTTCATAACACATCTTTATTGTAATAATTAGTTAATAGTTATCGATTATCTAAATTTTTCTTGAAAATATTAGTTTACAAAAAATTGTGTTTTATGTAGGAGTGAATGGAAATAATTTGAATAAATGATTAAGATATTTTATTTATATGCATTGTAATAGAAAATCCTCAAATGAGCCACACAACATATCAACTTCTGAAACGTCTTCCATTCCTGATTAAACATAAGAAGAATCTGAAAAGAAAAGTATTGAAATTAAGATAGAATGTTCATTAAAAGATAAAAAGAAAAGTATTGAAATTAAGATAGAATGTTCATTAAAAGCATAAAAAAAAACAAGATTTTATCATTTAAATTAAATAGCATAAAATAATTAAAATCTATGAAAACTCTTGAAATTAAGATAATGTACATTTAAAAGCATTAAAATTAAGTTAAATATTTTTTAAAAATTATTTTACTTTCAAAAAATAAGATTTATTAGTTAAATTAAATTTATAAAATAATTATCTAGCGAAACGCTTAATATTTTAAAAAATTAAGAGTAATTTAAAACTCATTTAGAGTTTTGATTTATATTTTTTTTTCTCACTAAATAATAACTGCTCTTATTATCTTAAAAATGAAAAATTAAGACATTATTCCCCTTATATTGAATTGCTTTTGAATATGTATTTTTTGAGTGCTGAAAATATTTACCAGTTATAGCGCGCATGCTCATTAAAAACGCTGTGACATCTTTTTAAGTGATTATATTATAGAATGCCCAGTTTGCTGGTCGTTAAATCATTAGACTTTTAATATTTAGATATTTTTAGACATTTAATATTTAGTAGATATTTTTAGACTTTTAATATTATGTAGATATTTTTATACTTTTAATATTATGTAGATATTTTTAGACTTTTTAATATTTAAGATATTTTTGGACTTTTAATATTTAGTAGATATTTTTAGACTTTTAATATTTAGTAGATCAAACATACATTTTGAGAGCAACATCGAGGTAGTGTCATACTAGAGTCAAATAATGCAACGAAATGGAAACGATTCTTAAGAATGTCATCTGGTATGGTCTCATCCACATCCTCTTCACGCATAGCATGATGGTCAATGGCCAGGGTACTACATGCTTCAGGGTTTCAAATCCTGGCTGGGGCATGGTTGTTTGTTTAATGGTTCGGAATCCACGTTAAAATGTAGGTCTCGATCTAATTAGCCTAAAGTGTTCAAAAAATAACCGTAGAGTGATAAACCAAACCCCCTCTTAAAACCCAAGGACTTTTCCGGCGATTTATTCTTCGAATTCTTGCAGGGTTTCGAATCCAAGCCGCTCTGGCATTGATTATAAACGAAATCTTTCACCTCGATAAATAGGTTGTGCGAATTTTTGCCCATACAATACACAGATGTGAAAAAATTTATTTTTATTTCAAGTTGAGACCATCACTGAGTGGATACACAAGGTTCTGTACAGTAAAAATGCATTAAAATGAAACATTAGCATGGTAAGTATAGATTTTAATATATATATATAGATATAAATAACTTATAGAAATAAAAAAATGTGCCTTTAATCTTAATTACGAAACAACCCATAATAAAAATTGGCTTACCCACTTACTTCTCTCTCCACTTACGCTGATAGAAGTAATAAGTAGAAGTTTCTGATTATTTGTCTTGGTCAAGATGAGTAAGTACAGCAAATTATAAAAAATTGCCCTTACTTTTAAATTAATAAAAAAAAAAAAAAAAAGATGTTGAGATTCGCTTCTCCCTAAAAAAAATTAATATGTTTTACTCACTTCTTTTAAATTTGGATACAATTTCCAATCCAGAAACTCTACTGTAGAAATCGAAGATCGTTTCGTATGCATTTTTGGACAGTGGGTCACTGTTTTCTTCACACAATTGTAAAAATCCCTGCAAAAAAAAGAAAAATACGATAAAAATTATATTTTTATTGATCAACCATTTAAAATAATTTCAAGATAAGAATAACGTAGAATAAATGATGTCTCGTTGAGATATTTAAGTGAAAAAAAAATGGATTGAATTAATTAATGGGAAGGATTTGAATAATAATGATAATGGTAGAAATAAAATAGAATAGAATAATAAGACGAACAGAAATGAACACAATTATTTACTTGGATAGTTGAGCAGCTTTTAATACAGTTCCTTTTTTTATGTTCTCGGCATATGAATGAAATTTTGACAAACACTTATCTTTAACCTTGTAAGTAAGGTCCTTTATACACTCATCTAAAAAATATAAAATTAAAATGAGAAAACTTTTAATAAAAATCATGAAGAGATAAAAAATATTTTATCAAACAATGAAAACTGTATTGAATTAATACAGATGACAGACCCTTTGTTCATTAGGATACTTTGTATTTTACTTCATAAAAAATAAAGCCATGAAGCTTGTTATTATATATCGTGCTTCTTCTTTATCTTCCGACATGCGATATACTGTATTTTTAAATGTTATTAAAAATAATGGCTGAATTCATTTTCCAAGTAAAATTCATTTACATTAATAATACTAATTAATTTTTAATTCTAATTCTAATATTAATTAATATGATTAATTCTTTTAAGTATCTTCACAATACAGGTGGTTATCAAAATAATGCGAACACCTGTGAATAAAAGTGACATTTAAGAATGCGCTTTGTAAGCATTAAAATTTAATCATGGCTACCAGTTTTTTTTTAATACAAAATGAACACGGAAGTATAAAGTAGCATTAGTGAAGTTGTATACGTCTTGGATTTTTCACAAAAGAGTAAAATGTCAGACCTCACAGACTTTCAAAGAGGCTAAATTGTAGGAGCTCTACTAGCTGGAACAACTGTGGCAGAAACATCCCAGCTTTTAGGTGTTTCTAGAGGTACGGTGTCTAAAGTCATGACAGCATACACACAGCGCGGCAAGACAAGCTCGACAAAGCAAAAATAGTGGACGGAAGGAGAAACTGAGTGAAAGAGACCGATGGATACTGAAGAGGATTGTAATGTCTAAAAAAATTTTGTTTCCTGCAGGAGACGGAATTTTCAGGATCCAGGATAATAATATTCCTATTCATGCAGCGGGACCTGTCCAATCTTGGTTAGATGAACACGAGGATGGAATGAAACATCTACCTAGGCCCGCACAGTCTTCCGACTCAATATCACCGAATGTTTATGGTCTATTTTAGAGGAATAAATCCGGAATCGATATCCTCCAGCGGAATCTCTTCCAGAGCTTTCACACTATATCTATGAAAAATGGTTCAGTAGTCCTCTAAATGCTATTCAGCACTTGTAGGATTCGATTCCCAAGCCAATCCAACCTGTATTACATGTCAAAATGAACCTGAATGGCCGAGTGGCTAGCGCTCTGGCGCTCGGTACCACAGGTATCGGGTTCGAATCCCGGCGGTGCCCTGGATGTTTGTAGTGGTTCGGAATCCACTTTAAACCGTAGGTCCCGGTCCTAATAGGATCGTAGAGCGTTGCGGGGGCATTGTTACTAGGCGTCCGTGGCTTATCTTCAAGCTACACGCGCCCCCTGGGTAACGCAAAGTGAGTACGTCTGTGCAGCACTTGTCTTAAGGCATCCAAGACCAAGCTGTCTAAGTGTTTGCCATCTGCATTAGAACAAAAAAAAAAAAAACATGCCAAAATTGGTCCTACACCATTGGCTGTTTTTTCATGGCATGGACTTGGTCCTCTGATGCGACTGGACCGAACATTGACTGGAAATGCTTATGTTCAGCTACTTGGAGATCACTTGCAGCCATTCATGGACTTCATGTACCCAAACAACGATGGGATTTTTATGGATGACAATGCGCCATGTCACCGGGCCACAACTGTTCGCGATTGGTTTGAAGAACATTCTGGACAATTCCAAGGAATGATCTGGCCACCTAGATCGCCCGACATGAATCCCATCGAGCATTTATGGGACATCATCGAGAGGTCTGTTCGTGCCCAAAATCCTGTACCATCAACGCTTTCACAATTATGGACGTCTATCGAGACAGCATGGCTCAATATTCCTGCAGAAGACTTCCAACGACTTGTTGAGTCCATGTCACGTCGAGTTGCTGCACTTCGCCGGGCCAAAGGAGGGCCGACACGATATTAAGAGGTATCCCATGACTTTTGTCACTTCAGTGTATATCTATTAAACTTTTATTATTTCATTTATCAACATTATAAATTGTGTGTACAAATTATAAGTAGCCTTCACATTTTACTCTTATGATTACTGAGATTATTACACCAATTCTCCCCCAACTCTGTATATAAATTATCGCATTCTTTTAAAGATGAATTAGCCTTTTGAAAATGTACAATCTTAGAATCAGATCTTGGATGATAAAAACGGCATTCATTTATATAACTTTTACTTTGATTATTTACAATTTTTTTGGACATACGCCAATATCACCAAATTTACCTTCGATATTGCCAAGTTTGGCATTATTTTAGTGTGATGTATTGTTATATAGCAAAATCTTTCTCACCCTCCATCTAATTTGCAAAAATAATGTAAACTAAAATTGTCAGCAAAATATTCATTAATTAAACGACTATTTGCATATTAAATAAAAAGACTCAGCCTTAAGGTGAGGCAGAACTGTAATAAATATTACTTAAGTACCCTATAGTATTAATTAATTAGCTTTGTTGTTGAATGTGAAAGAGATGCCCTGACCTGAGAATGAATGAACGAAAATCCATTTAATCCAATAGCGTGTTGTAGTTTGACTATAAAACAAGTAATATAAAAATTTTTTAAAGTCAATTACTTTTTTTCTCGCTAAATTGCAGAAAAGTCCTTTACAAATAAATTGGAAATTTTCCTCTTACATCTGCCGCCATCTATTGGTAGATACATACAACTTAAATAAATAAAAAACTAAAATTAAATAATTAAATTTAATGAATGAATTAATATTTGAAAAGACTGCATTAACATCCAGTGTCATCCACTACAAGTTCAAAAAAAAAATGTATTTGAACTTGAGGGGGTGAATAAAAGTATTTTATGAACGATTGAAAATTTGAACAAGATATATATAGCGAGTATGGGAACTAATAGTAGGAAATTAACAAGTGCATGTGTCTGAAGTTGTGACCAAACTGATAGTAGTTGGAGCTGCTTACACGCAATCAGAAAATGCGAAGAAACATTTAATCCGTCCACACTTGAGGCAACTGGTTTTTATGCATTGTTGCTTTCAGGTCTGAACGCTGCTTCAAATATTTAAATAGCTACGACAAACAACTTATTAAAAAAATGCATGTTTCTTTTTTTTTTTAGTTTCACAAATCTTTACAAATAGCTAAGACTTAAAGGGGACCAGTCCGTGAGGAAAAGTGTATTTTTTTTCTTGTTAAATTGCAAGATGGTAAAAAGCAAGTTCTGAAAACACTCATGCTTTTAACATTAAATAATTCAAAATTCAAAATTTCAAGCTTCAACATTTTAATATTACAAAGAAATATATTCTTACCTTTGATGATCCTTACCTTTTGAAGCGTTCAGTTGTTTCAAACAGTTTTTAAAGGGGCATAAGTTAACGTGACTGCCTTTATAAAGTCTTGTTTATTATAGAAGCACATTTCACCAGCGTCCTTCAATAGGCAATTCTTGCATGCTTCTAGAACCCTAAATAAATGTATGCAGGTGCAATGTAAATTTATTCAAAATAAGATAATGTTTAAGGTATGTTTTTTATGGTTTATAATTATACTATTATTCCGTTAAGACGATAATTAAAAAGGCTCTTTTTTGGTATTCCTTCTTTCAGATAGGAACTGTCACAATCACTGATATAACATAATATTATTCATGGTATCCCTGAATGGTCTAGAGAAAAATCTGTGGCATTTCTAGGGCTCTTCTGTGGTGACGATTGTCTTCGCAAGCACCTTCACAGAATTAAACTGGCTCCTGACCCTCTCTGTCTCCTGTGTGATAACCAGGAAGAAATGGATATGTCTCACCTTGCTTCCGTTCTGCACTGCCTACTGCTTCTTTATGGAAGCGACCGACTTTCAATTGATCTGACCTTCATATTTTAGTTTTGTTTATTTAATGAAGAAAACTTAATCAGAAATTAATTTTAAAAATATTTATTCGCATAGAATTTGGAAGGAGATAGTTCTCAATGCAAATTGGGATCTGACTGATTATGTCACAGGATCAATAAGTTCCTGATTAAATTCTGATTCCTTTCTCTTGTCCACTCCAAACTGTTAAAAAAAACACGCATATGGCACTCTCGCAAATATTATTTATGAATATTGTGTAAAATGAAAAATTCAGATTATAAATTTTCTTTGAATCCTGTAGATTAGAAAAGTTTGATAAATTCTTCATGCAGTTTTTGTATGATTATTTTTGGCACAGATTTTTATCTACACTTTTTTTGAAGAGCTGTAGCAGAAAATTAAATTTGCTAACATTGATCTAATTCTGAAGCATATTTCCTACTAAATGTAAACATCTATACAACAATAATTATCATAAACAGCGTGTTTTTGATGAAAAATTTTTTTTTTTTTGATGAATGAGAAATATAAACTAATTCTAACCAAGCACAGTATTAAAAATTAACAATTGACAATTTTTTAACAACATATGGAAAGTTTTGAAATCATTTCTTTGTTGATAAAAGTTGAGGGCTGTATTTAATTTTTAAAAAATGGGTTTTTATAAAATATCTTAAAATTAATATTTTTAATTCTTAACTTGCATTTTGATGTACTGATCGAACAATCGATTATGAATATAAAACATAAAGCAATGTACACTGGTGTGCAAAACTTAAGAAACAATGTAAAATTTAGCAGATAGCCATGAAATTGCAGAAAAGGAGGTCTGGAGATCAGTACAATGAACACGTAAGTCAGTAAAAACGTCATGCGTATGCAAATATCAGAAACGAAACGTCGGAAGCGACGTGAGCGTACGCAAAACGCGTGATGTCGACGCGCGTATCTCAACAGTAGAATAAAAGGAAGATGCAATTCAACATATTCGCTGCAAGTAGTGAGTCAGTTCGTGAAATATGCCTAGAAGAAATTACCTGGACGACTTCACACGTGGGAGAATGATCGGAAAGCTGGAGGAGGGGCGTACTTGCTCACCAGTGTAGCTGCAGAGTTTGGAATCAACAAAAAGTGTCGTTTCGCGCGCTTGGAAAGCGTTCCAAACTACAGGTACAGCTGTTAGAAAGGTTGGTGGTGGCCGTGGAGGAAGGCAACTGCAGGGGATGACCGATATATCGTCTTGCAGGCGAAAAGAGGCCGACAGTAGTCAGCAGAAAAGCGCCATTGCTCAGCAACTCTGTACAGCAACGGGCGACAAGTGTCGCGGTTTACTGTGGCCAGACGCTTTCACAAAGTGGGCCTATTCTCCCGCCGTCCTGAACGCTGCCTCCCGTTGAAAGTTGGTCACCAACGCCACCGTTTACAGTGGTGCAGAGAGCACAAAAACTGGACAACTGATCAATGGAGTCGTGTTCTCTTTACGGATGTGAGACGGTTCTGTACCAGAAGCGATTCTCGACGCGTTTTGATTTGGAGAGGTCGGGACCCGGTTTTATCCCAGTAACCTCAAGGAAAGACACTGTTATGGTGGTTCTGGAGTTTTTATCTGGGGAGGCATTTTGCTGAACGGGCGAACTGAGCTCCATGTTTTCGACAGAGGGTCTATGTAACTGAGGATCGCTATTATGAGGAGGTACTCCTTCCCCAGTATGCGTCCGTTCGGGGTGCCACTTTTGGCCCAGACTTCGTTTTTTATGGATGACAATGCACGGCAACATCGGACTCTTTTGCTGTTGAGGAGCTACTGGAAAGTGAAGATATCCCTCGAATGGATTGGCCTGCGTGCTCCCCAGATTTAAATCCCCCTCGAACATGTGTGTGGGATGCTTTGGGAGACGCATTGCAGCACGCTTACATCCTCCGGAGAACACCCAACAACTCAAACAGATGCTGATTGAGGAATGGGCACCCCTACCAAAAGAAATGTTGCACCAGCTGGTTCTGAGGAGCTGGTTCTGAGCTGGTTCTGCGGAGACGGTGCGAAGTAACCATTGCAGTGAGGGGGAGGGCATATCCCATATTAAGGAACATCTGCTTGTTGTTTGTCCTCTTGGATAGACAATCATAAATCACGATACTATGCGTTCAATAAAGCTTGTTTTTGTTTGATTCCATACCGTATGCATTGTATTCCTTTTCCAGCGCCGATGCTTTCGTCATCCTTTACGTACATAATACTCTCCCTCATTTCTGAATGTCATGTCTCTCAGATGATTTCTCGTGGAGTTATGGCAAAAAACCCATCTGTTGCTTAAGTTTTGCACACCAGTGTGCCATGAAAATCTGAATAATTTTAACACCTATTTTCAATTGATAATGCTATTCTAGCAATTCAACAAAAATATTATTAAATTTAATTTTTTTCTGCTGTTAAATTATCCAGACTATACAATTAAATACTATAATTACTACATACTTTTGAAAAAGAAGACTTCTTGATCTATTTCTTTTTAATTTTAGAACAATTTTTAGAAGAAAGTGATTTTTCAAAATCTTTCAACAAGCAGGACTGTACACCTAGACCGTATGAAGTTAAATACATTTTAGAACAAAATATTTCAATTAATAAATAAAATAATAAAAAATCACCAATTAATTATTTTTGATGGTACATATTTGCACAGTGTGCCAAAAATTGGGCGCATTACAAAAATTCAGTAAATAAAAAATAAGATAAACAATAAAATGTCTTTATTAAATTGCTTAAACCATAGTGACGTAATAAAATAGAGTGCGTTCCTAAAGGAACAGAAAGTTGGGACAAAATTTACGGTATTTTAGTTCTAGAGTTGGCGCTGTATCGCCTCTTGGCGTCTTTTTCTCTGCGCGCATTTATTGAGAAAACGTGAACCACTACGAAACGATTATAAAAAATTTCAAGAAATGCCCCAAATTTTTTCTCAAGTCATACATTTATTTTAATTTTGTGTGTTTATAAAGATAAATAGATAGAAGAAATGTTATTTTGTTTATAAATTTGATCATTTTGTAAGAAATATAATGAAAACATACAAAAATTCATATAAATGAATATTTTATTTTTTAAAATCTTTTCGGAGGGAAAATATTACTAAAGAGATTTTGAATATAATACAAATACCGAACATTAAAAAAAATTGTACATTTATTTTGCGGCTAAAAAAATTAACAATTTCTTTTGAAAATTTGTATGACTACAACTTTTTCTCCTTTCAGCGCCAACAGTAAATACTGTAGCCAAAAATCGCCAAGCTATCATCTCATATGTTAAACTACAGAGTAAATGTCACGTCAGGATTACTTTTGTCCCAAAGTAGCAATCCCGATGCGTGCTCTTATACTAATACTCTCGACTGAAAAACCCACAAATTTCCGAATGATACCTTTAATTACTTTTTATGTTCATGCGGATAGCCATTTCATACCATACGTACTAAGCAAGCTTTGGGTTTCAAATCCCAAGTAGTAGAAAACATGGTATTGTTAGCTATTTTTAATGTAAATAGCGATAGATGGCGCCACCAACAAAGAAAATGTAATAAGGTATATCTCTATGGGACTTCTAGGTAAAGGATGGATGCAAAAGGAAGATTGGTGATGGCGAGCGATGGCTCGGAATGTATATCAAATGTTATTAAATATATATGATTCAACTTTTTAAATCGTTGAGAGTCGCCTTGTTTAATGAAACGAAAAAACGCCAACAGTATATTATTAAAGTATAACCTTTAAACATAACATCACATTTAACGATCCATTTCATTTAAATCTGAGACTATAAACTTACTAGAGAGGTCATGAATTTCCCGTCACCAGTTTGATTTGAAATTTCACTACGTGTTTGTAGATCATAGCTACAATGTTACCCGCCCAAAATAGAAGTAAATAGAACTTAGAAGCAAATTTTTTGGAATATTAAATTTGCATTTTTTTAAAGATCATCTAAAAGTTTTTTAATTGAAAATTTCATTTGCATTTTAATCTTACTGAAAACACGCGAATCTGCAATTTAAAAATAAAAAACAATTTAATTAATGTTTTTTTAATATTTCATTACGATCCGAAAGTAAGGGTGATTACAATTCAATTAATATTCCAATTTCTATGTATATACGAAGTATATAGAGTTATTATAATTAAAGTTCCACTTTTAAATGCTGCAAAAGAACCACTCTTCACAATGAGTTCAAGTTTGAACTGAAGATACTTGAAGAAGGGGAGAAACGGTACGGCATCAAAAAAGTTACAAAGCGTATTAATAGATGGCGCTGTAAGCGGCATAAAAGTGAATCGACTGCCAGTGATATTTGAATCGAAATGACAACGTATATGGCATGAGTTGCACATTAAACCAACTGTAGTGTTCAATGTGCATGATTGTTTTGTTTTTTTGACGGAAAAAATGACTTCCAAGCTATTCAACAGTTTGTGACACTGTTAGTGGAAAGAAGACCATCCATCACAGCAAGGTCATACTAAATAGGATGGGAAAAATTCGGTAGAACTTTTTGATGTCATACCATTCTCACTTTTTTCAAGTCATTCGATTCATTTCAAATTCGAACTCATTGTGACAGTGAGTTTTTTTTTACACAGCATTTTGAAAGTGAGACTTTAATTATAATCATCTGCTTCTTCTTACTACTTTGGCCATTAAAATTGCTACACCAAGGGTGGTGTTCTGATGTGTTACGATCCGTGATGGCTGTACCCCTTTATTCGAGCTCTGCAAAACCCTACATTTCAGCAGGACCAATGCATGACGCATGTTGCCGATATTGTACGGACCTTCCTTGATACGGAAAATGTTCGGCTGTTGCCCTGCTTGCACATTCGCGAATCTCTCGCAAATAGAAACGCCTGATCTATGATTGCCGAGCGACTGGCACGTAACCTTACGCCAGTCACTATGGTTGATGAGCTGTGGCATTGTGTTGATGTTGCATGGGCATCTGTACCTCTGTGCCATCCAATCTCTGTTTGACCCAATGTCCAGGCGTATAAGCCAGAGGTGGTTGTTATTAATGCCAAGAGTTGGTTGTTCTGGGTACTGATTTCTAGGATCTATTCCACCAAATTTCTTGAAAATTTAACCACTTTTTATTTCTAGTATAATAAATTTGTCCAATAAATATCATTTTTGTTATCTGCATTTCTTCCTGGTGTAGCAATTTTAATGGCCAATAGTGTTATATACACAAATTTTGTTAAAAATGCTAAATAATGAATGTTCTACAGTGAATTTTGAATATCTTTCTCAGTTGTGATGAGTAGGAAAAAACTGTTGGCAAAAGTTAGCTCACCTGTTTTTTCAGTATTCAGGCAGATTTTTCGGTCGTTGCAGAAGCTTTATTCGCTTTCTCGTTGTCATTTCCGACACATTCATGCTCTTCTTCATGAGCAGGTGGAACATTTCGATGTCTCGCATTTTTTGAAAGTATCACTCCACACATTTCGATGGATAATCCGAGCTTCTACAAAAAAAGAATTTAAGATTGATATAAAAAAGCCATACTAAGACAATACACTATATATGGTTGGCTAATTTTAACAATTCTTTTCATGAATATCATGCTTGCTAGAGTGATTTGATAAGAAACTTTTCAGAGCTATTACACTTATGAGACTCTTTCACCTCCATTTTTAAGTTTGTAAAAATTCTTGTTATGTTTGTTTATTATTATTCATATGTGTAGAATTTCTCTTTTATTTTCAGTTGGAAGTGTTTAGTGTTTACCGTTTTAGAATAGTGTCATTCTAATTTTTCTAACAATTTGATATGGGCCCCTCTGATCTTGGGGCCCTAAACGAAGCCTAAGTTATTTATAGGAAAATCGGCCCTGCTTGTAGCGGTAGTGAACATGGTAATTCTGAGGGCCAGAATGGGACTTACTGAGGTGCAATCCATCTTCCACAGGAGGATTAAATTTCTCCCAGGTGCGTGCTGTAATAAATGCGGCAGGAAACAGCATTAGCAGACATGCAGCAAGATGACTAATATATGGCGGAAAAATTCAAGAAATGCGAGGTGATACATTCCTTCGCGGGTGGGTCAAAATAATCTCGTATAGACATTTCAGAACTGGTTTTTAGTATTGCTCTACATCGATGTCAGGGCAACGGGCGTACAAAATTTACTTAATAAAGTATAAAACTTCTTGTTAATATATCGCAAATGGATTTGTCATTTTATTGCCAGTTCGATGAAGAGATCTGCGGTTTATCTAGAACGTCGAAATACTGGATGTCAGGGCCTGAGTTGGCAAATGTTTTGTGCTTGGTATTTTTCTCGTGGAAGAGTTTTGACATTTTCATTCAAGGAGAGAGGAAAGTATATTTTTGACAAAGTACATAATAGCAAACTATATAGAGTGACATGGAATAACCCAGTATTGTGGTGGTTATATTACATGCAATTAGTGTTTTTGTACTAATGGGGACAACCTGTCGCTCTCTGATGGCGATGGTATCATGGAGGCTGCTGAACAAGCCATGCAGAGCCTTCACAGGGCCAGAAATGAATCCTTGGACACATTATGAGTTGCTGAGTCATTGGTGTTGTGATAAAGACTTATGAGAGGCAGGAAAAAATCTTCTCCACCAAATTATAAGATGGAGGTGATTTTCGTGGTTTGGAATACTAATAAAAAATTACGAAGAGAGTTTGAATCTGAGATCTATCGTGATGATATTTATATCATTATGTAAAACACTACTTCAGTGAACCAAGGTGCCCAGTGATGATCAGAAAATTTTATTTTCTTATATTTAGATTTGATTCGCTATTGGTTTCACTGGAAGGTTTAGCTAATAGGGAATACGTTTCATTTTTTGTAACAAAAAGTTTCTGCTCAAAGATTGTCAGTGCGGAAGAGGGTTTATGACTTATCATGCTTCTACCCCGATTTTTGCAAATTGCCTTCTGCATCATGTTTTTACCTATCTTTTCCATAATCAACCCATAACAATCTAATGGAATGTAAGAGATTTGGAAGTATTAATTAGTATATTCATGTAGTAGTGAATATTACAATATGGTAGATATTCTAATGTGTAATAGTAGATATTCTAATATGTAGTAGTAGATATCCTAATATGTAGTATATTAAGTAGATATTCTAATATGTAAGTAGTAAGATATTCTAATATGTAGTAGTGAATATTCTAATATGTATTAGTAGATATTCCTAATATATGTAGTATATTAAGTAGATATTCTAATATGTAGTATAGTGAAGCCGAAGGAATATATTCTAATATGGTATATTAAGTAGATATTCTAATATCTGCTTAGTGTCAAGAAATGAGATATTCCAACATAAGCATTTAGCTACAACACATATATGGTAGGCATTCTAATATGTGGTAATATTAGATATTCTAATAATATGTAGTGAAACAATACGTGTGGC
>BPLR01015802.1:0-10150 GCA_021605095.1 Caerostris extrusa
AAAATTGAATAGCCTCGTACAACCTCATGGTAACTTCTCATTTCGATAATTCCACCATTATATGCAAATCCTGTGGCACTTACCACACTCTCTATTTACCAGCTTAATAACAAGATTAGTGTTAGATTGGTTGTTAATCGATGTGGAATTCGTGGGAAGGCAGCTATCGCAAATTTAATTTCAGATAAACCGGCGTCCGCGCTAACTTCCTCAATATAGTCCTGTATGTGTCAGGACCCCAGAACGTTCTCTTGGATGGGAGATGTGCGTCATGAAATTTATCCACATAATCAGTGTCTCATGCAGCAGTGATCCTGCATCTAATAAATTTTGTAATAGACACTAGGCGCTAATATTATCAAAGAAGAACTTGCCCTTAGGTATTTGCCGGGAAACTATGGAACACAGTTACTAAGTGATACTAAGCAGTGGAAGATTAACAGAATGTATATCGTGAGATAGAACAGTGGCAATTATACATTATTCTTTGTAAAAAGTATCTCAATGTATTTGAATTAGTTATAAAAGTTAGTTACTTTATTAGAACAAGATTTTAAAAATGCAGAAATTTGGTAAGATTTTTAGTAATTATTAAAATAAAAATATTTAGTCTGCTTCTAAAATTAAAACTTCAAACCAAATGTAGGAATTTTTATTTTACTGTAAATAAAATACCAGTAAAAAACTTTTTGTGTTTTATTTCAATTATTAATTTCAACTATTAATTTCAATTAAGTATATGTAAAAATTAAATTATGTAAAAGCGATTTTACGCATAGAACTCAAATCATTTTATATGATTCTCGTTTTCTGTAAAGTGACTCAGCAGGTTGTTCAGTCTTTTACAGAGGGGTGGTCTCGTCCCTTGTGGGTTTTTTTATCACCTTTATATATATATTCACATTTGTTACATTATATTCAATTAGTTTGCACTAATGAGAACAACCTGTCACTCAAATCTGACAGAAGATAATCAGTGTCATGGATAATGAGACATCATGAAATTAGCGAGTGCCTATTAGACCTTTACAGATCAAAACAATTAAAGATGGGTTATGAACCACACCATGAGTTGTTGCATCGTAATTGCTGATAAATCATGGTTACTCATTGGATTGGACACTACCTGTGTCCACACTCCAAGAGTAATGAAAGAAACTGACCCCCTTCCTTGACGGAATTTATTAAAGGGAGATTTTTGGAGAAGGAGAAGAACAGTGTTCTATGGCGAATTGGAAAGAAGTGTTGTTTTTCTCGTTTTCTGAACTTTAGAACTCAAATCATTTTATATCATTCTCGTTTTCTGTAAAGTGACTGAACGAACAGACTAGGGATTCAGCCTGTTTACAAAGGGGTGTCTTGATCTTTGTGGATTTGTTTATCACCATAATAATAATAATAAAGGTCTGCTGCAGACCGAGTGCATAAGATTCGTCGTAGACTCGAACCACTCACAAACATCCATGCCATTAGACCGCGATCTACAATTTGTAACGTGGATTCAAGATTCAAAACCTGAAGCCTGTGGTAACAAAACCCAGAACTCCAGTCTATTGGCCATCAGGCCACTCCGACCTTGAGTGGACTGAATTTATATAACAAACTTATATTTTTCTCATTTCTTTGTGAATAATAATTTGTAATAACCCAGAGATCACCACACACACACACACACACACACACTACACACACACACACACACACACACACACACACACACACACACACACACACACGTGTGTTCGAGTTCATGAAAAACACGCACGCGCGCGAGGGTTCCCATGAACTCGAACCTTAAAATGTTACTAATTTTGAAGCCATTATAGGTATAATATATGCCGACCACATATTAAAATGTATATTGAACTTTATTGCGATAGAACATTTTAACTAAAGGATTTCTAAATAATTAAATTTATTAATAAGAAACACTTTTGTATTATAACTCTCCATTATTACCATGTCTCGAAAAAAAAAAATAATAAATTACAAATCTCAAATTTAATAGCTGTATTGATGATTTCCATAAATCAATAACCTTTTTAATCACATAAAAATTAAAAATCGGAATGTTTACTGCTCTAAAACTTTTAACTATCCGATAAGTTTACGCGACAAAATAAATTACACTGGGAAATATCTCAGCTTATCTTTTCGCATCATGCATCGTGGTGATATATGGCTTCTATTTCAAGCCCGTTAGAGATAATCGAAATAAATTGCTGTATCACTGCACTAATTTTATAATAAATAAATAAACAACAATAAGAATAAACGAAAACCGAAACTGAAAAAGCACAGAACTTTTCTTAATAATTTGATACTACGATAATAATCGCTAGAAATATGCTCATAAGCTCTTAGGTTGCCATTTTTTAAAAAAAAAGTTGGAAGTTAAATTTTGATTCGTAGCAACGAATTCCGGCATTTAATTTGCTACTTCAAATTCTAAACATCTACTGCTGAAACTGAAATAAAAACTTTTTTAAGTTACTGCATCAACAGAACTCGTTTTCAAAGTTTTATCTTTCAGTATTTGAAAATTTTTCCGCGAAAGAGAATTTCTGATTTATAATCCTCTCTAATGATGCCGTGGATCGCTTATTCACTGATAACTTTCTCCCTCAAAACTGAAGTTTTCTTTAAAAATCATTCTTGCATTCCTACATAAGAGATTATTTTTAACTTTATGTAGTACTTGGTCCTTAAAAGAACCATTGCATCTCAAACTGAGAGCTTTCATATCAGGTTAGAGGAATAATGACATAATGTAATGACCGTCAATCAGTACAGCATATAGTTGAATAAAAATGTAGATATCTTATTGTTTGGAGATTGTAAAAATTGTAAACATGCTTGTGATTCCATGGCTATTTCATACCAATTTTTAAATGATTTTCAGTACATATAATTAAATTGAATATAGTTTAGCCGTACTGCAAACAGTGAAGGGAATTATATCAAAATTTATTAAATTTTGTAGTTCATTGTAAGTTGATATATTTATATTATTTTTTCTTTTTCTATGATTTTATCATGTTTCATGATTTTATAATGTTTCTAATATTTCTCGGGTGCCTTATATTTATGCTATTACAAAAACAATATTTAAAAATTTTAAAAATCAACTCGGGTTTACAAAAATTATTTTAAGGAAATAAAAACAGATAATTTGACAGAAAGTTATTTATTAAATTATTATTATTTTCACTATTTTTGTAAAAGATTAATTTTTTCATAAAAAAATATTTTTTATTTTTAACAAAATAAAGTGATTTATCGCATTTTAAAAGTTTGATACGAAACCTCAGTGTTTCAAACTAATTTTAAAACTATTTGAAAACAATCAAAATGCTTTTACGAAAATTCGAGATTGAATAATTAATATGAATAAATAATTTCAAATTCAATTTAAAGATCTGGAAAAGCACGTACTTAAAATAGTTGAAAATTAAGATAAATAAAGCCTATCCAAAATTAAAACGTCACTTTGTCTAGTTGCACGAACTTTTAATTCAATTATTAATTTAAACTAAAAGCAAATCATATTTATTTTCATGTTTTTATCATGTTTTTGAATTCAACAGCATTTAGTTTCGAGGATTTTGAAATCTGATTAAATTACCCGACAGTCGGTTTCAAAGTTAATGTAATTAACTCACGAGGAAATCTGTTTAAAATAAGATATTCAATTTAATTGTTTCATTTTTACATAGCACAGACAACGGTTAAACTAATTTTCGAAATGTTAAAATAGTATGCCATGCGAATTGAATCGTAATAAAAATCTATAAATTATCTATATAGTAAAACAAATTAATTAACAACCTTCAAACCTTTTATATCAGAAAAACAATCAAAGCTTTTTAATCAAAGGTTTAGTTTTAAAAAATAATTACACTTAAGATTCAGGCTAAGGAATATAATTATCTTCTCCATTGGCGCAACAGCCCCATCGTGGGACAAGACCGTATGCCTATTGGCAGATAAATATATTTTGCTAAAAATAAATAAATGTAATCCTCTTGCCTGTAGCTAATAGTAATAAATGTAATGAAAAATTTTCCTGTTGCAATAAAAGTGAAATATTTCGAATTAAATAAAAAAAATTTGTAAAACTTTTTTTACAAAAATATTTTTTTTTAATTTCAATGATATTTTATTAATTATTATATTTATTTTTTAAAATATAAAAATAATTTATAAATATAATGTAATTATAAAAGGAATTAACTCTATATTATACTGCGCCTTGTTATTTCAAGCAAGTTGATATTTTGGTCTCTTTTTAGACAAAAAGCGTAATATAGCAAAAAAAAAAAAAAAAAATCAAACCTTATAATTTTCAATGAATCGTTAGAAATTCTTTAAATCATTGGAAATATAACTGAATCATTATAATTTAATATAGTTTATTATCAAAATTAACGATTGTTTTTTTCTTCATGTAATTGGAAATTAATCTTAAATTATTAAAACACACAAGTGATTCAAGCTAAATGGAAAATGACATTTTCCCCAAAATAAACTAAGATTGTATCATTTAATTAGAATCATTTAAATTGTGGCAGTTTCTGATTCACTTTTTTTTAACATCTAACTAACTCACTAGCACTACAGCCAAATGGTGGCAAAGACCGTCAGCCTACTGGAAGATTTCGAGTCAGGAGATGTTTCTTTTTACATGGAAGGGTTGTCAGCCATATGCTCTACAGCCATGTTAGACAGGGACCTACGTTATAAAGTAGATTCCGAACCACTACAAAAATTACATGGCACCATCGGGACTCGAAACCGACACCTGTATCACCAAGCGCTAATCACTAGCCATCAGGCCACTATAAATTATAAAATCTTCACTCGATTAAAAAATAAAATATCATTTTAAAATAGCGTGCATTATCAGTGAAAAAAAACAGACTTTAATATGTGAAATTGAAACTTAATTTTATATAATTAACGATAATACAGTGAGCTAAAATGTTTCGATACTAAAAGAACTTGATTGGTACTTTCTAATGAATGCATTGAAAACAGATAAACAAAATCCGAAAATTAATATATTGAAACCTACGATGTCGTTCAAAAAGCATTTTAATATTCATCTGTCAATTGAAAAATATATAAATAAAAAAGCCGGATAGAACTAAAATGTGTAATACGGATATTCTACATTCTCTTCATTTGTGGCATCATTAAAAATAATTTTTGAAAGAGTTATTTTTAATGATTTAAAAACAATTTATGAAGCAGTATATAAATAAACTTATAACTAAATGACATCAATTCTTAAATAAATATTAAAAATAAATTTGTTTCATATCTTTAATGTGGAAATCGTTCAGAATAAAATATTGGAAAATGAATGATAATAAGAATGCTATTATAATGAAATTTTAAGCTCATTTCAAATGATATACTGTTATTTGAACCAAAAATAATTATGCGATAGTTACGAACTTTAACAGCAATTACTATTGTTAGGGTATATACATAATTTTTCTTAGAATAGGAAATCTGAAGCTATTACCACACTAAATGTGAATGTAAAAAATTGCATACCTTTTTTTCTTTGGTGAAGAAAATGGAAAGTTTCAGAATATTCATAAATAAAATAAAACTGATAGGTTTTTAAATTTATTTTTTTTGGGGGGGGGGGGGAGAACCAATTATATTTAAAATGTGAAACTGTCAGTGCTGGAAAATATGTTACAAGAATATAAAATAAATATATGTTAAACTAGCAGAATAAAAACTGTTCTACGAGATATTTGAATAAACCTACCCCCAAATACATTGCTAATGGCAACTAGACTCCGACTACCATGTTATACTGCCATACAATACCATACATACATACTGCCATGCAATACGATACTTGAACTTATAGCTCTTATTCAATCACCTAAAAAAACCACGATCTGTTATCAAATGTGTAAAGTGTGTTTGGTTACAAATTTGGCAATCGATGCCAAATCTGGAAGCTTCAAACGCCTTATGAAATATATGAGCAGGATTAACCTACAGGCCGAAATCCTTTTTCGTCAAACTGGAACAGAAAACCGAACCCCCAGATTATACACACTTTCTATTGTTCATTCAATACTGTGGATGTAATACCTCTCTCAGACCAGAAAGGTATATTTCAGT
Source organism: Caerostris extrusa (assembly GCA_021605095.1). Classification (NCBI taxonomy): domain Eukaryota; kingdom Metazoa; phylum Arthropoda; class Arachnida; order Araneae; family Araneidae; genus Caerostris; species Caerostris extrusa. Next base: position 6,151 of record BPLR01015802.1, read on the forward strand.
TCTAGGTACAAGGATGGGGTGTTGTATAAATAGTAGTGGTGGAACAATAAATGAATAATAGGAATAAAATAAGAAATCAAATTTTTCAAGAGACGAATAACCTATATATGCAAATTTAGATAATTCCCCTAAATTATATACACTTTTTGTGTTCATTCAATACTGTGGAGCTGCTACTTCACTCACATTATTCTGAAACCTGAAAGGGTTATTTCATTTCTGGGTACTATGGTACAATCATGTGGTGTTATATAAATAGTAGTGATGGAACAATAAATAGTTGATAAGAATAAAATAAGAAATCCAATTTTTCCAACAAAAAATTCCAATTCTTTTAATAACTTTTATAAAGTAATTTTAGTATGGGGACGTTTTTGTTTTATATTTGATTCATTTTATAATAAGAAATTAATAATTTAATAATTTAAATAATTGATCCCCAACCACGTTGATAATGGCAATTGGCTCCAACTGACATACTATGCTGAATATATACGGTTCTTATTTCCTCACTTTGAAACTCCACGCTCTTTTGACAAATATATAAAGTGTGTTTGGTTAGAAATTCGGCAAAAGATACTATACTGAACGCTTCCATGCCTCTGAAATGTATGGACATGGTAAATCTATAGGCCAAGTTTCCCTTTCGACAAACCGGAGCAGAAGAGCGAAAACACTTTTGTTGTTCATTCAAGATTATATATATCATTCGCAGTTATCATTCTTTAGCCCCAAAGGGGTATTTCAGTTCTAGGTACAATGATGTGATGTTGCATAAATAGTAGTGGTGAAACAATAAATGCTGGATAAGAATAAAATAAGAAAAACAATTTTTCAATAGAAAATTCGATTTCTTTGAATAACTTTTGTACGCTAATTTTAGTATGTGGAATTTTTGCTTTATATTTAATCCATTTTAATAAGAATTTTAATGCAAACTAATTAATTAAACAAAATTTATGTAATTTATGCAACGAAATGAATACATAAAACCTAAATGTATTTAAATACACTTTATTTCATTAAAAATTTGTATTTTCCTTGATCTTTTAGAATCGAAATTTTTCTACTCGAAATAGGGAAAAATATTAGGAAGAGTAAAAATTAAATCAGATCCAGTACAAAAATTGTTAAGCAGGAATATACGCAAGCGCTTCTGGGTATGATTTTAAAATTTTTAATTATAATCAAACATCTAATAAGGTTACTTTATTTCTAAATATAATTGAAAACAAAGAAATTCTTATAAAATAATTATAAAACTGTTAATTATCATTAAAGTATTAAAAGTATTCAATAATAAGGCAAATTATTGTAAAATTCTGCATAATGATTTTCTTCATTACTCCAGATAAAGACACATGCCCTAATGACCAAATGATAATATAAATTTAAAAATTATTTCTTAGGTTTAACGTCACGTTCTTCAAATTGGAAAGTAAGTTACCTGCAATTGATACCGAGTTCAATGGAACTTTAAACAAAAAGATTTTGAACACAAAAATGTATGACTTTTTGATTATAATGGCGATGTATTTTTTTAACATTTTTTTAAGAATAGGAATGTTTAAACAAATCATGCATAAATTATTCATTAACATTTTTCTTACATGAGAAGAACTTTTTGCATTATCTATTTAAGAGTGCTTTAATAAATATATGAATAGGTTTTATATTTTTATATCATAGATAATAATAATATAATTACTTTTTATATCTTGATAAGGCTTAAAATATATTCAAGTTGGTAAAATTAATTTAATTTTTATTTAAACTTCATTGAAATAATGATCATAGTAAAAGTCAATATTAACAATTTATAAAATTACGTTTGTTTATTATTATTACTATTTTATGCTGTGATGTTGATTAAAATATACGACATTGATATAAATTATATTCTTATTTTTTTAAATTGTACTCAAAAAGTCTTTACAAACTTATGTTTTATTATCTTCGTAATAAATTGCAGTCAAATGGCTCCATTTATTATTTATATGCATAAATTCTGTGAGTTATTTTTTTTTTAAATTTAAATTTATTGTAATAAAATTATATTGTATATAAAGCTGAAATTTTAAAGCGGATTGTGGCAACTGTTTAACATCCTTGGCACGTAAGTTATTTATTATAATTTAATGATAGTTACTAAGCAAAATATAAAATATAAAATCTCATAAGAAAATCTAAAATCTGTTTCATTTCGTGTAAATTTATTTATTTTTTATTTTATTTTTCATACCTGAATATATAAAATAAATAAATAAATAAGACAATAAGAAATAAAGGCAAAATCGCACGAGGGGCAGCTGAGATTTGGCGTAATAAAATTATTTTCGCCAAAGTGCGCCAAGAAAAATATTACGATCGTAAATAAAGTGAATTGCAAACAGAATAAAAAATACAGGTTATCACGTTTGGCGACATATTAATCAATTAGTGCCACAAAAACATCGCCAAATCTTAATGCCTCCTATTTTGCGATTTGGCTGTAATAAAAATTCAATTGAGCTTTAAATAAAACAATTTCATTATTTTTATGTTATTAAATTTTAAAATATTAATACAATAAGTGTATAAAAAAAGTTTGAATGTTTTAAGGAAAATTACAATTTTTTGTTTGGTATGATTTATGAAAACCAAATGAATAGTCGTGTTAAAGAATGAATGATTTAATTTTTTTGTATTTTTAAATTTTATATTATCAGTATATAAAGTAAAATATGAAAATTTCGTGAAAAGCAAATTAAAAATTTCCTCAATAAAAATATAGTGTGATGTAAAATGTTTTTATTTTTATTTTTACGAGGTTAAACTGCAAACAATGGGTAGCGATTGTAAATAATGTAAACTGCAAACGGAACAAGAAATACAGACTTATCACTAAGTTGGTGCCACAAAAAATCGCCAAATTCCGACGGCCCATAATTTGCGATTTTTCCGAAATAAAAATTCAATTAGATTTTAAATAAAATAATTCAATAACAAATAAATATATTAATATATTAATAATTTAATTTATTTTTATGCAAGTAGAGTTTTAAAAAATAATGCAATAAATATATAAAAATTTTAGTGTTTTAAGAAAATGTGCAATTTTTTGTTAGGCAGCACTAATAAAAACCATTTGCACCACTCCTTTAACGAATGAATGATTAACAGTTTCTATATTTTTAATTTTTAATCAGTACATAAATTTAAAAAATGGGAATTTCATGGAAAAAAAAATTAAAAATTTTCTCCAAAAAAAACTGCAATTTGTAGAGAAAATGTTCGACATTTATTTTCATGCGGTTAAACTGCAAACAATTCAAGGGTTATAATTTCCCAAGTTTTGAATTTATTTTCTGGTGGAAAGCGTTAAATAACGTATTTCAATTGCCGCATTTTAAATAATAATAAATTAAACCCCATTTTACATAAGCCCAGGTTAAGTTGCTATAAATTGTAAAAAACTTTTCTCTAAAGCTGTCTTTAAATTTGCCTATAGAATTCCAAAGAAGGCATGGTAATATTCAGAAAAAGCAATCCATGTGTTTCTAGAGGTGAAATAAATAACCTTTCAGAAAAGAAGAATGGACATCGCATCTTTATTTCAAGTACCGGTAATTCTTAGTCAAAATGTATTGCTATAGTTCTTTACAATGCATGCTACGCGAAAAACCAAAATGAATTGAGATTCATTCCATCTATTTTTGGTGCAAAACACGCTATTACAATACGCTCAGCAACGATTGCGAAAAATACTCTATAGTAAAGCGAATTGAAACTATTTTAAAATGTGTTTAAAGATGCTTTTTATTGTTTATTACTGTAACAAGTAATATGTACATAATATAGTAGGTTTCAATGTCTGAATAAGCAATGTTTATTTCAGTGTTAGAATGAATAAAATACTTAAAATTATGTGGTTTTGCAATAAAGTGACAATATGTTATGAGATTAAGTAATAATGTAACATATATAGCAACAAAGATTGGAAAGTGTCTCATTTAAATTT